>OVAN01001204.1:0-43644 GCA_900406275.1 Anastatica hierochuntica | reverse complement strand
GAGTATGGTGGATTGATTTTGAACTTTTAGGAGTATTTTAGGAGTTAACCCTTCTTGCTACAGCAGCGGAGGAGAAGGCCAGAAACGGAGGAGAGAGTGGCAAGAAAAGAAGCTGGAAGAAGCTGACACGTGTTGGTTTTTATTTTCTTCTCGCTTAATCTAAACTTTGTAATGATAGACACTTTTGTAAATCGTATTGTGCCAATAAATCAAATATTGTTGACTAAAAAAAAAAAGAGCTTCTTGATGTTTCTAAAACCAAGGTTTTGATCTGATTGTTCTGTTTTCGGGGCCTTCTCTAAGTGAGCAATTCTATCTCTTGCATTTACATTGTTTTCTCTTGCATTTAAATATCATTCAAGTGCTATTTTGCATCCTGCGTTGTAAAACAAATACTATTTAACTAATATTAAGTTGAAGTGTGTTCCACGTTATACCGAGTCCGCAAGGTGTGTTCCAAACACAGCATTTTTGATATGGTTATAAGGTGTACCTTGTTTTATCTTTTATTTTTCTATTAAAAACTTTTATTTATTTTGCAACATTTTTATTTGTTTACCAGTTGTGTACGTTTGCCATCTGATCTTTATATTTTTTAGATTCATAATATATAGAGAATATTATATTTAATGTAGGCAATGCCAAAATTAAATACAATATAGGTTATACATAAATACTTTTTGTCAAAATATAACGAATTAAAACTAAGTCACATTGTTCCTTCTCACTCACACGGATATGGACCTTTATTTTCGGTCCATTTGAATATCCAGTGAGAGAGTCTATCCGTGGGCTGGCCTCACACCTAGGGGGTTAGGTCTAGTTCATCATTGACCTGGGTTTAACCCTTTTTTTAACGAAAAAAAATATAGCGAATTATGCACAAAAAAATAAAAAATAAAAAAATTTAAATTTTCAGTTCCTTCTATTATTATATCATGTATCTTTTTGTTCAAATTATAACATGCATTTTTTTGAAATTATAACAAGTAATTATATTAACATAAATAAACACTACAAAATTTATATATGTAGACTATTTAAACTCATAACATGCTTATTTATTGTTATTCTATTATTTAAACATCTTTTTCATACCGCCTGTTATATTTGTTACCATTTAATCATAATCTTGTACCATTAATTTCGTATAAACCACACTTGTTTTGTAGTTGAACAGAACCGAAAAATTTTGTATAAACCTGTAAAGGTCTGAATCGAAAACTCGTACCAAAAAATATAAATACCCAAATGGATCTTGAACCTCTAGATCCGAAAATCTGAAACCCAAATAAACCTAAATCGAACCAGAACAGATAACCGGGCGCCCAACCCTTCTTTTCATCTTTTTTGAAAAGTTTTCACTTGAAAATTTTATAGAGGTAATTTTTTTTCTATCATCAGTCGTAAAATAAGTTGATAAATATCTTATATGTTATGGGAAAATCAAGAAGTCGCAAATAAGAGACAATATTGTAAATATGTTATGGAAAAATCAATAAGTCAATAATATTTTGTTGGTTGTAATATATTTTTAGTCTAGAAAAAGCATGTAAAATATTTTTATAAATTAAATAAAAAAATATTTAAATTATATTTTTATCATTAATTTATTTTAATTTCTGAAATATACATGTATTATATGTATCCTGCACTGCTTATTATGCACCATTCAAACCGTTTTCCGGCACTTCATGTCACTTTTGTTACTATTCACATACTGTTGTAAACCGCTTGTTTTACGTAAACTGCTTGTTTTACGTAAATCGCAGTTGTCCCGCAGTTCTTTTCAATTCCAGCTGGCAATTTAGTTGGATTACAACAACTCTCACAACTACTTCAATCCTTGATTAACCAAGGTTTACCTCATAATCAGCCCCCTCAAGGATGAGCTCATCAAAATCAGTCTCGCCATCCTCAAACTATTGGAGACTTCTGATGCATTCTTCTTTGATAGGAATCCAATTCGTCCTCCTCAAACTCAAAGGAATGATTTTGAGATTAAACCTCAGATCATAGCCTTAGTGAAGCAAAAACAATTCCATGGACTGTCCACAGAACATCCTCTTGACCATATCGACACATTTGAAGAGATATGCAGTACTACGCGTACAAATGGAGTTCCATCAGACTACTTTAAGTGTAAGCTCTTTACATTCTCACTGAATGATAAGGCTCTTAAATGGATGGAGTCACTGCTACCACAATCCATCACCACTTGGGATGAATACAAAGGTGCATTTCTGAACCAATTCTACACTAAGTAGAGATCGAGCTCCATTCAAAGCAAAATCTCAGGCTTTCAACATGAACTACAGAATCCTTCTATGAAGCATTAGAAAGGTTCAAGGAGTACACAACGGACTTCCCAAACCATGGTTTCTTTGAAGCAAATCTACAGAATATCTTCTACAATGGTATCGACCATAAGTACAAGCTTTCTCTAGACACAACCAACAATGGAAACTTTATGACCAAATATGTGCCTGAAGTAGAGCTTTTGATCGAGAACCTATCTGCTAGTGACACCAAAAGTGCTCCTATTTATGATATAAAACGTGTGGATCCAACAATACAACAGAAGTCACACAAATTTCAGAACTAAAGACGATGATTTCTCAACTAGTGAAGGATAGACGAGGAGTTCATGCTTTCGAGACCGTTGGAGACGCTAATGAATCTTCAAATATGGAGTATTTAGAAGATGGAACATAGGAGAATGAAGAAAAAGTGAACTACATTGGTGGAAATTTCGAAAACAAGGGATACAACCAAGGATACCAAAACAACTCAAATCTGTCATACCAAAACACTATCAAAACCGGGAAAAATGGATGCAAAGAGAGATTTTTGTGTCATCGAGGTACAAACTGGCCCTTTATTGGATGTGGATGGAGAAGAAAAAGAGGTTTACAAGTTGCCAACATCCTATGCTAAAGTGAAGATCCAAATTCCCATTAGTCTTGATGTGAAGAACGATGAAATAGCCAGAAAAAAGCTCGAGAACACTCTTAAGTTATTCCCAAAGGCAATTGTGATTTATGAAGAAATTGGAGGCACGCATGATGATTTCAAATCACCCTTTACACCTCCAATTTCAGAGACTCAAGAAGTTAAAGGAACCACAATTCCTTTAGTGGAAATCGATCACGCCTAAAAAGTGAAAGGAGTCGAGCTAAAGACTCAAAACAAGCGCTTTGTGGGAGACAACCCACATGGTTTCTAATTTTATTTTTAATTTGCTAGGACTTATTTAGATGTCTAATAGTTAATTTTTTATTCTTGCAGGACTTTAGAAAATAAACAAAAAACACAAAAAATGGACTCAAGAACAATAACAAAGGAACTTGAAAGTTGTCGTAACTGGGTGACAACTAACAAAATATTAGAGTGTGCCACAGGATAGCAGTCGACTAGTGTCAGGAGATGAATGTCCCCAAACTCAGTTTTTAAACTTTGGTAAGAAAGCAGATCCAAATCATCTAAGTCATCTCCTGGACCATTCCAAACATTCACTTTATACTGGAGAAGGATGTTAAGGACCGCCAATCAAGCTAAATCTTCAAATAAAAAAAAATTTGGAACAAAGTGATGATATCATGAAGAACCAAGAAGATAATTTTGAGAAATGTCATCATTTGATCATACTGAAGCACATAGAGCTATTCATTATGGAATCCTTGAGAGTCTTACACAGTACCAAAAGAGGTAAACAAACCCTGAACTTCATTTTTTATAAACTAACACTATATGATAGTTGATATGCCCGAGAGAAACCAACCCTGGAACGGTCAAACACAAAAGTTTCCAGGGGGATCAAGTTTCTTAACAAAAGGAAACATGGATATTTCCAGTACCCACCAAGCAAATCAACTAAAACCATCAAAGATGCCCGAGAAAACTGATCATTATAAAAAAATAGCCCGTCTAGAATTTTCATTTTTTCAAATTTTAAATTTTGGGTAACATTGCGTCTTTGCCGGCTAGCCAATGAGCTTGGCTAAGCCAAATATGTCATTCGTAGATGATAATTGAGTTGGTGGACTAAAAATTCACCATGTGACCTTAAAGATCAGAGCAACAATAACCAATTATCCAAACAAGTTCTTAATTCGGTAAAAAAGAAGTTTCAAGAACTCAAGAACGTACAATTGGTTGTATCTTCAATTATTTTGGGAAAATCAACTATCAAAAATGTTTAAAAACATCTTACTACCATAAAGGATATCCTGGAACACTAACCGATCAACCGGAATTCAAAAAGACCGATCAGAACGCGATACGACCAAGAAAAATCACAAAACGGCTGAGATACATCCCGACCGGCCACCAGAGACCACATGACCGCTGTGTGCCATAGGATGCATCGCAATCGGTGTCGCAGGCAAGATGCCTTGACCACGCGTGAGGAAGGACACCACGATTGGCTTGCGGACTCGTCCGGACCGATCTTTGCCGAGAAATCAATTTGGTCTGTCACAAGCTTAAGAGTGCCTCGTCCGTGTATGTCTTCCTACTGGTTGGCGGTAATTTCCAGATCGGTTCGTGCCAAAATATGGTCCTCGACCGCTCGTGGAGGTAAGTTACCCCAATTTTTAATTTTTGTTGTCCAAAACCCGATTTTTCGTAAAACCAAACCAATTCCCCTAATTTTGTTAAACTAATTTCGAAAATAATGAAGGAGAAGCAATAGTCTGGTTTTCACTTTAGTAATTTTGGATCTAAAACTTTTAAAACTTCATCTCTTTCTCGAAGAACAAGTTTTAAAACCCTCAGAACAAAGTTTTCCAAACCTTGAATCTTTGTCTATTTGCTAAAGTTGGGTTGATTTCAGTTGAAGAATCTCATTCTTTTCTTCATTCAATTACTAAGGTATGTTCTAAAACTCTCATTCTCTTAAACTTACAAGTTTTAGGATTTCATAAAGTTCTTAGATTTAGGCGTTTCTTAGCTTGATTCTTAGAAATTTCCTTTAGAAAAGCTTTTTGGGTTCATGGATTACACTTAAAACATGTTAAATGGCTTGTTTCCACTAGATTTTGAAATTTAAAATTATTGAACTTTGGGAACCATTGAAATCCTAAAATTTGAGTTTTTATTAGCTAAATTTGCTTGTCCTAAAGCCATTTCCTTACGCATAACTAGGATATGCTAGTTATTTTGCATCAGTTGACCACAAAATTGAATTTTTTTTTATGATTTTTGTCTATGTGTATTGAATTCGAAAAATGGCTTTGAAATTTTGGGAAATTTGACTTCTTACTTGTTTGATGCTTTTAATTTGTTTCGAATATCATTTAGTTGTTTCTTTGCTATTGCAAATTGTTTAAGAACATATGGTTCTCTTTGAATTTTTCAAGAGACTCAGTTTCTCTTTGAGTTTTTGATTTTGTAGGACATTCAACAATGAACAATGAGGAGATTGTGAGAAAATTAACAAGGATAGCTATCTGAAAGGAAATAGCTCTAAATATTCAAGAACCAAGCAATCCTTCAAAACCCGAAAAATCCAAGAAGTTAAAACCAACTATTAAGAAGAATTCAAAGAAGGTCACAAAGAAGCATGGAAAGGATATAGATAGTGAGAGTGAAGATGTTTTAAGTGATGAATCAGATAAGAATGGAGATGAGACACAAGGAGAAGAGATGGTTTTCATTCCGGTTTCTCAAATCATCAGCGATGTACCCAAGTCTCCACCACAAAAGAAGCAAAGAAAGTCAAGATATAAGGGACTTAAGATCATGATTCTAGCACCTCTGGCCCCAAGAAGAAGAGTTGTTGGACCCAAGATGGATCCAAGTTTTGATTATGGAGCATCATTTTCTACCATAAAGGTTCAAGCTCTATTGAAGATCCATTTCCCAACACTTGATGTTGTAGGATTGACAAGGGATGTCACTTGGTTCTTAGAAGCTTTGAAGTTGAGAGTATTTATTGAGATTTTTTACTCGGTCTATGAGGAACTTACCAAGGAGTTCCTTAGCACTGTTGATCTCTCATATCCCAAAGAGAAACAAGCTAAGGCTCAAGAGAGAGTTATCACTTTCTCATCTAAAGGTACTACTTACTCTTTGACTATAGGTGAGTTGTGTGAGATTTTGCATTTGGAATGTTCAAATTAAGCAAAGTTTACCTCGAATCATGCTTTCTACACTGCTTGGGATCGTTTTGCTTATGACACACTTAAGCCTTGGCATTCAAAGGAGGCCAAGATTGGACATCCAACAATCCGGTATGTGCCTAGGCTCATAACACAAAAGTTCTTCAGCAAGATTGAGCAGATTTCAGTGCTTCGAGATACGTTCTTCATCCTCATCTCTCCTTTTATTACTGATCCTCAGAGAGCCGACTACAGAGCTCTCATTGCTAGGAGAATGATAGATGTGAAGCACAAGGCTCCTAAGGAGACTAGAGAGCTCAACTACATGTCTCATTTTGGAGAGATCATCACTGTTATCCTCACTTGAGTGTTGAGACACCTATGGCTTGCAGTGGATCTCTGGATCTCTCAAGACTTGCTAGATTGCACTATCTTACAGGATGGGTTCAGGGTACTGAGACCTTTGCCTACCAGTTCATGCCTCTTCATGATATAGAGCCAGCCTGCTACCATATACCTTGCTCGTCACTTCTGACTCTGCAGGAAGGTCACACTCTTTTCGACCCTTATCCTTCTTAGATTTTCTGGAGATCTTCATAGTTTCTCATCCTCTGCATGAGGGACTATCATAGAGCCAATGCATTTGTTGCCAAGGCTGCTCCACGAGTAGGAGGATCACTACCTAGGAGCATGACTTCTGCTGCTTTAGATTCTGTCCCACAGACGGAGTCTTTGGAGGATCTTCGTTTTGCTCTCTCTACAGAGGAGTAGGAGAGTTTGACTGGAGAGGATGATGAGCAGAGTTGTTCGTGTTCTGAGACACGCTGTACTTGAAGTTTTTAGGAGTACTCGTAGAGAGAGAGCTGATCCAACTGATAATGGGGACTTATAGAGTTTCTCTCTAGTTTCAGACTTTAGACATTATGTAACTGATACATCAGACACAACTCAGAGTAACTCTTCAGCACACGCATGATACACTCTCACACAGGATCCAAACACAATTGTGAGAAGTCACACCCCCAAATGATTCACATTCAGCAGACTTTTGAGTCTTTATTAGGTGTCATTGTTTGAGTCATTGTCTTTTTCGTTTCATTTTTATTTTTATAGAGTACGTTATTCCTTATTGTTGACTGCTTTTGCACCGAGATGGTGCAAGGTAAGTCCAGGGGGATTTATCCGATATTGATGTCTTTTTCTTTTTTACTTATGTACTTTTTATCTTTATTGAGTCATTTTATGTTTTATTGAGTCAAAACATGTTGGAATCCTTGATCTTATGTTGCTAGAAAATTTTGTTTTGTGTTAACTTTCGTGTTATTCTTACAGTATTTATTGAGTGCAAATTTTACTGAACGAAAATCTTTAAGTGGATCGACCTACCAGGACGACCATGTCCCTTTAGGACTCGGATTTTCAAAGCTGGTTCCACCAATAAATGAATTTAATTTCTCTTGTTGGGGCTTGGTATACTTTGGATAGACTCCTCTTTCAGTTCTGATACTAATTCCTAGTGAGTAATGTTCCTTATACTATTTTTCATATAGAATGGATTTAAGGTTCGATGAAATGACCAAAGAGGCAAATATCTTAAAAATTTCAAACCCTATAGGCTCATGGAGACTTATTCCATTTGTGCTTAATTTAGAAAAGAAATAAAATTAAAGAAAGAAAAAATAGAGAAAAAGAGATCAATAGGAAACATAAAATGATACCCTAGAAAATTAGGGAAAAATCGATTCTCAAAGAGGTTTGATAGAAAAAATAAAATGATACACTAAAAAGGTATGGAAAAATCAACATGTAAAGCACAAGAATAGAACGAGGATAGGACTTTAGAAGGGTTTCATGTAGCTGGAAACTTGATTGAGTAATGAGTCAATTGTTCTTAGATCGGTACTCCCTCGATGAGACCGCACCTTAGAATTAATAGGAGCCAATAGAGATGCCGTTTTCTTTTGTGATTTTGGCTCAAGTTGGGATGGTTGATAAGCGAAAGTGGAGTATGTGGAAGTTGATCTCTGTATGTTGTGCTGATGTATGGAGATGACCGAGAGAACCCCGAAGCAATGTGTAAGACAACAAATGTATGTTTCTGCGTTTTCAAACTTCGTTTTCGCTCTTGGATTTTCTTTGCTTGAGGAAAAGCAAGAAGCTAAACTCATAACCCGTTTCTACATTGATTATGGGATTGGAGATATGGTGCAAGCTCCTTAAGCTAATGCAGTTGGATGCCTAATGTATGCTATGGTATGCACAAAACTAAATTTGGCACAAGCGGTTAGTCAAGTAAGTAAATATATGTCTAATTATGGGAGAGATTGTTGGAATGCTATAAAATTGATTCTCATATACTTGAGGGGTACTATTGACTATGGACTTATGTTTGGAAGTCAAGAGTACACTACATTTATGGGTATATTTATTTAGATTGTGTAGGTAATCTAGAGAACATGAGATATACTATAACGTACGTCTTTACTTTTGCAGAAAGACCTAAATTTTAGAGATATGTTGTACAAGGTGTAGTTGCAACGTCTACCACGAAAGTTGAATATATGTCAATGGGAGAGATAGCCAAGGAACCGATATGGGATTTTGGATATGTAGTAGAATTGGGTATTAATAAAGGTGGATTTCAATTGCAAAGTGATAGCCAGTGCGCATTATGTCTAGGTGTATCATTCTAGGATAAATCACATATTTGTGAAGTTTCATAAGTTCATAGTGCTAGTGGCTTCAAATGAAATATTATTGGGGAAGATGCATATGTCGGAAAATACAGTTGACCGTCACATCAGAGAAATTCGAGCATTACTTATATTTATTTCATGTTGTCCACTGTTAAAAGCAAATGAGGTTCCCTGCAAACAATAGATGAGATAAATAATCTTGTAAAGATTTTTTTCAAGGTGGAGATTGTTATTTCTCAACGGTGCTTCAAATCATTGGTGTACCAGTAATGACCACATTTTTTGGCACCTCCAATATTACGGATTCTTAATGGGCTTAAAATTTAATTCAAATTTGGTTTAGGAGTCGGGTTTGAAGCTACCAATACGAGTCTAAGGATTCATAATTACTATCCACATAATCAATTAAAAACCTTAAATGCGTGTTTGCCTCAAATTTCTTTCTATTTTTTTTTGTCTTTTTCAAGGGTAATTCACGTTCGATTTTGCAACAAATTTAGACAACTAGACCTTCGAGGAACTACCAGATGATACTATTGAGTTAACCATGCCAATTAGTATTCGGAAGAGGCTGATCGGTTAGCTCGGTCATTAACTTTCATGTCTAGATTCGTGAAAATTTTACCATGACTTTCAAAGACAATGATTAGTCATCTAAAACTGCCACGAAAACTAGTAGTGAAAACAAGTGTTTTCTTCAGTTAATAGCAGACAAAAGATGAAAGACTCAAGCAGCATATTTCAACACCTTAATCCGTCAAAACAACTTAAGTAAGATACTAGTTCAACTAGTGGATGAAAAGAAAACCACCAGAAAGATAACAAACAGAAAAAATGAAAAGCTCATAACCACTTTAGACCTGATCTCTGGATAACAGACCAAAAAAAAAAAAAGAACAAACCAAAAAGGACAAAATCTCAAAATTCCAAGACCAATGTTTGATTTTGGCAAGTGGAACCAAACCCTGGAAGATTACCAATTATATTAATCATTTATCAATTTTGTACAAACTCTTTTCGTAAAGCAAATAATAATACTAATGTAAAATTTAATTTTGGACCTACTGATGTTGACCTTTGTACGGCGACTAACTCGCGAAATAGTTTTTCTGTCCTTTGGTTCTTCATATCTAGCCAACATCATAAATTATAGTAATCTTTAACTTGCATTAGACAATAACAAAACCAGCTCTCCACAGCAATTGGACTTGTTGGTACAAAATCATGAGATTTTTCAAATATAATAAAATCCTTCCCCTTTTTTCTTTTTCTTTTGTCTTTGCTTTTGCCTTCCACTCTTTTACTCTGTCAAGATGCTTTGTGATTCTAAATTACTCCGAAAACTCAGATATGAAATTTAATATCCCATTTTATCAGATCCGACAAATGTGTTTCACTGGAACCACGACGAAATATGCCAAGAAAGTGGCAGATCTCGAAGGTCGACTTTTAAGGTGTCTTTTAGCCATGCCCAAGGTGTTTTCCATCTCTTCCTCGGTATAGCTTTAGAAGATGATGGCGACTGATGTCGGAGAAAGTCCATTCTCTGAGGTTCTGAATCTGTTCATCGAATTTACACTTGTGCTGCATTGGCCACCACTCGGAAAGTACAGCCACTCGGGCTTGGTGGTTTTGTTGTTTTGATTGTTACGTTTTATGTGACGAGCGATTAGAATTGTATTCGTCGTCTTTCACCTGTTTTTTCGACTTTCCGTGTTAAATACTTTTATGATTTCATTTATGAAATCTACCCAAGACCATGTTCTAGATTTTTAGATAAATACAACCCTAAACATTTTCTTAAAGAAGAAAAAAAGATTAACCTTGATCTATGCTTTTCATGGGTTTGAATGAGATCAATTCACCAATGATTTTCTCCTCTCTTTGACCCTTGAATCTTAATGATTCCCTTTGATGGACAAAGAAATCTCGATATTCGTCTTCCATTTAACCCTCTCTTTAAACAACACTTTCTTATTGTGGTGTTTTTTTTTCTTTATTACAATTTTCAAGAGAAAATCGAACAAAAGTCATCACCACTTACAGTCGTTTTCAAAAGTATATATATGTATGCGTTGTGATTATTCGGGTAATTTGGATTTTTCGGGTTTTTCGGTTTTCGGGTCCAATTCGGTTCATTTTAAAAATTCTGAAAACTAACTCGAACCGACCTGAACCCGAGCCGGAACTGATCTGAAACTCAATCAGTTCCTAATCGGTTCCTAAATAGGTGGACCCGAACTACCCGAAACCGGATGGAACCGACACAACCCGACCCGAGGCATTGAATGCCCACCCCTATAATAGAGGATCATTCTCGGTAGTTACTCCCATAAAAGGGTCTAGCCGGAATGTCGGGGATCTGCAGTTCACTCTAGACCTTGGTGGTCATACCCGACCCAATAGTTTTTGGAGTCACGAAAGTAGGAGATGTTTTGGTGTTAAATTACTTCGCCATCCATATGACAGCCAACTGGATTTTAAGATCTCCAAGGGGTTGTCATATTTGTAGTACCTTCCTCTTAAGCCTCAACTCATAAGGGACTTGAGATAGCGTAATAATCTCATAGTTGTTTTGCTAGAAGGGCTAGGTTGAATTCTTTGAAAGTTCTGAACCCTAAGCCCCCTTCTGATAATTATACAAACATCTTATCCCATACAATTCAATGAATTCCCCTTTCATCCGAATTCGTTCTCCAGTAGAATTTAGCGATTGCACTACTTAGCTTAGAACATATTGCTTTTGGGAGGAAAATATACGACATTATGTAAGTCAGAAGTGCTTGCGCCACTGACTTGATCATCACCTCTTTTCCACCTTTCGTCAGGAATTTTGCCGATCAGGTGTCTTTCGGCTCTGAGACGATATTGGATAAAAGCAAATACTTTCGCCTTAGACCCGCAATTTTTTTCAGGTAGTCCTAAGTATGTGCCCATGCCCACTTCCCAGTATAGTCTTAAGGTTGATTTGATGAATGATTTTGTAGATGTCGGGACATTGTTACCGAACATCACTGATGATTTGAAAGGTTCATCTTTTGTCTTGCAGCTTCGCCATAAGAGCGGATAATATCAATAATTTTCTTTCTTTGTGTCTCATCAGCCCGGCAAAAAAAAGAAGCTATAATATGTAAAGAGGAGGTGTGAAACCAGGGGACCTGCCCGAGATATTTTAGACCATGTATCCTCGTGTTCCGTTCAGCATCTTTTAATTGTGCGATCAAAGCTTTTGTACACACTATAAATAAGTATGAGGATATTGGGTCTCCTTGTCTGATGCCTCAGGTTGGCCGTATGTGGCCTTTGGGGGCACCATTCTGTAGGACACAGTATGATATTGTAGTAATACAACTCATAACCCATTCTAACCATCAACTACTAAAGCCTATCTTTAGCATAATGGCTCTTAAGAACCCTCATTCCACTCGATCCTACGCCTTGCTCATATCAGTCTTGATTTGCATGAACTTTTTTCTACACGACAGATTGTATCTCAAGGCGTGAAAGTTTTTTTTGCGCAACAAGGATGTTATCTGTAATTAATCTACTAGACACAAAGGTTGATTGTGTCTCGAAAATCAGTTTTGGAAGAAATTTTTTTAGTCGACGACTAAGAATTTTGGATATTACTTTATATCCTACGTTATATAGATTAATAGGTCTGGATCCGACAATTTCGCTTGGTCTCTATGTCTTTGGAATCAGTCAAATATTTGTTGCATTAAGCTTTCTTTCAAATTTTCTTATCTCGAAGAAAACATTCATCATACTAATGAGATCTTTGCCTATGACATCCCAAAACTATTGATAAAAGAGGTCGGTCATCCCATATGGACCAAGGGATTTTTGGGTTTTATTGAAAGTAAGGCTTTCTTTATTTTTTCCTCAGAGAACTCCTTAATCAAAATCCCAATCATTCTCTCTGTAACTTTCATAGGAATATTTTTTAGTGCTCGATTGTATTCACTCAAATTTGAGGAAGAAACAGTTGCTTAAAATAACCCACCGCCACTCCGTTCGATTCCAGCCGCATTGTCTGCCCAAATTCCATCCTGGTCTTTTAATCCCATTATTCGGTTTATGGGTCTTCTTTGTATGGTTGAGGCATGAAAGTATTTTGTATTCTTATTCCCCTCCCTCAGCCAATTGATCATGCTTTTCTGTTTCAAGAATAGTTTTTCTTCATGGAATGCCTTATTTAATTGATCTTTTATATCCTTTAATGTTTCATACAAAGTGTTTTCATCAGGTTGGGCTTCATTGATGCGGTCATTGAGTTCTTCTATGATTTTTTCCATATTGGAAATGACGCCGTTCTTCCAGTTTGAAATGGCATGACGACAACTATGGATATGGTGGATCAAAGGTTTTATTGAATCTGACATATTTTTGCCTCACCCATCTATTACTGCTTCTTTTAGTCCAACTTTATCTATCCACCGTTTATCAAATATGAAGAATCTCCCAAATTTTTGGGATGTTTGAATATTGGCCACTAGTGGTATGTGGTCTGAACACCATATATTTAAATACTCAATGATAATGTATGGAAAAAGACTATGTCAATCTTCATTTCTCATAGCTCTATCTAATCTACACTTTACCTTCCCATTTTTCTGTTTTCCTGCCCAGGAAATAAAATTCACTTTGTGGGAGAATTCGATCAAACTGCAACAGTTGATCAACGCATGGTGTGGGAGAAAGGATGAATTCGATCTACGTCGCCCACCACGTTTTTCATGGTTTTATGTAATTTCACTAAAATCTCCAATAGTGAACCACGCCCCATGTCTACCAGTGGCTATAGGGGTAATGTGTTCCCAATCATTTCCCCGGTATTTAATCAGCGGATCTCTATACACCAAAGTAAAATATACTCGATTTCCATCAATCATTGTTTCAACATCCATTAAGCGATCTGTCATACTCAATACAGAAACCGGAAAGTCCCCAGAGTAAAATAAAGCAAGACCTCCACTCAAGCCGACTGAATCCACGTTAAGCAAACTATCGAACCCAAGTGAGACTTGGAGGTCTTGTAAGAACATCTGATTGTTCTTAGTTTTCGAAAGAAATAAATAACCAACAAAATAAAACCGACACATTTCTTCCAGTCGGCGGATTGTAGCTTTGGCACCCTCCTCTTGACAATTTCACGCAAGTATCCTCATTTTTTCGGACTGGATGAGTTATGGAACCCCACCAAACATATCAATAAACGATTAATTTTGAGGCTGTTAAATAAAAACTCCTTATATTGAGCGAAAGTTAAATTACTTGAATATGGTATTTTAACATTACAAAATACACCATTAAATTGTTTTAGACAAAGTCTCTCTATGATAGAGGAAATGTAAGTTACACATCCAAATCCAAACAATGTGGGATGATATTCCAAGTTTGGAATCGGTATGTTTAGACCCAAGATTGCTTCAATTAAATACTCATCCTTAATTGGGCCTAAGCAAACAAGATTCCTTCTTGGACTTACGAATTTCTGGCCAAAACAATTTTCCATAGGGAAGAGATTATGTATGCTGAGTGTGGCGGTGATTCTTGTTTCCCGTCGGGGGCTAATAAGATGCAATTGATGAGATTTGATGAGGATGCGACAACTAAGGGTAAGCAGAGTCTTCGGCCACCAGCAGAATCGTGTTGGGGCCAAAGAATTTACTGAGCCAAAACAAAGCCCCTGGTCCTTAGGAATTGTCGTACGAAGAGAGGGTAAGCAGCTGCCTTCAAACCAAGTAAAATTTAAATAAATCCCGTAAGAGAGATAAAGGCCTTCAAGATACTCTTTGGTTTGGAACAAAATAGCGCAAGGGTGGTACTCGACGAGTCTTCGCCATTGAACCTTCAAGATACTTAATTAGCCGGAAAAAAACAATCCTTGTTCCGATTTTTTCTCGCAAGGGGATATTTAAGCTTATTGTAGGTGATATAATTGGGCATGTTTTGGAATATCTTTATCTTCCTGAGGCCCAGCTCATCAAAGGCTCATGCTTGACCAACCTCACAAAAGGGCACAGTCCAATGTGCTTTAATTCCTCCTTTATGGAGAGTGTAGGTGTAGTTTAAATATGGTGTTCAAATGGGCTTGATGTAGGTCTAAATTTTTTAGAAATATAGAAAATATGAAACGATGGGGAAACACTTCTTAAAGATTGGAAATTTTCCAGTTCTGACGCAAACGCTAGCCATTCCTCTGGGTTAAATACCATTGAGGTCAGCTACATACACTCTGTTGTAAAAATAGTCTCCACCGTAGAGGATGCAATCATACATTCCATAGCTCACATTATTCCTTCCAACTCTGCATGGAGGGGAGAGAGACTGGCTTGTACATTTCGATATCCGGATTAACATAATTGCCTTCCAATTGAGTATGTCCATCCATATCCACTAATATCAGCATCAGCACTCCAAGAGCCATCAACTTGGCATACATGCGCTTCTTCAACCCAAGGAGTCATGGGGTTTGCATCAGGAGTCACAATTTCTTCAGGTGCTTGTGGCTCAATCTCTGGTGTACTTTCGTTCACCTTGCTCCAGAAATCTTCGTGCTTGTTCCCGAAATGTTTCGATAACAAGGTGGTTTCTTGCTTTCCTGACATACCATAAAATCCAGGGGAAAGCATGTAAAGTTGCCTCATTTATTCCAATTTTCTTCCCCCACCCATAAAAGATATTAAAATTTTTCGTACAGAGAAGGTCGAGGGAATATGGATGGAGATGAAGGAATAACCACCAATGTCCACACTTGTCTTGCTGGAGGGCATTCAAACAACATGTGATTTATATATTCCTCTTCTATGCCACATACAGGATACTCTTTATCTTCTATATGCTTGTAATGTAGCATTTGGCAGGTTGTCAGACATCCTGATAAACATTGCCACAAGAAATGTTTTAGTTTTCATGTAGTTTCTAATTTCAAAGCTTGTGCCAAAAGTGTTGCCAATGTAGGCCACTGAACAGGGTGGTCACAAGCAAGGTGAGATAAATCTCTCACGGCCCAATATCCTAATCTAACTGTGTAGTTCCCAGAGGTGGTGAACCTATAACCATCTCTAGAATAAGTTTTAGTTAGTCTTATTCATATAATGCATTTAATGATTTTTTGGGAAAATAACTTCTCTAGACGTTCAATTTTCCACTCTTTTGTACTCAGGCCAATATGGTCATTAACATACAATAGAGTACGGTTGGGAAAATAACTTGGATCGAAAAACCCGATCCGAGTAATGTGGAACCGAATCGACCCTAACCCGAGCAAAAATCTGAATGGTTTCTAAATTAAAATGTTTCGGATACCCGAATACCCGAAATATATGCATATTTTTTAATGATTATATATATCTAATTTAATATTTAGATTATTTTATTAGGTTTTTTCGGATAATTTGGTTTTGTTCAGGTAATTCGGATTTTTTCGAGTTTGTTCGGGTTTCGGGTCCAATTCGGTTCCTTTTCAAAATTTTAAAAACCGACCGAATCGATCTGAATCCAAACCGGAACTGACCCGATGTGAACTCGACCCGAGGAATTAAATGCCCGCCCCTATAATACACGATCATTCTCGACAGTTACTTCCATAAGGGGGTATAGCCGGAATGTCGAGGAACCGAGGTTCGCTCTAGACCTTGGTGGTCATACCCGACCCAATAGTTTTTCGGAGTTCCGAAAGTAGGAGATATTTTGCTGCTAAAATACTTCGCCTACCATATGATGGCCAAATTGATTTTAAGATCTCCAAGGGGCTGTCATATATGTAGTAGCTTCCTCCTAAGACCTTTCTCATAAGGAAGTTGAGATAACATAATAATCTTCATAGTTTTTTTTGCTAGAAGGGCTAAGTTGAATTATGTGAAATTTCTAAACCCTAGGCCCCCATCTATAATTCCCCTTTCATTTGAATTCGTGCTCCCCCAAAATTTAGCAATTGCACTATTTATCTTAGAAATGTTTCTTTGGGGAGAATACGGCATTATATAAATCAGAAGTGCTTGCACCATTGACTTGATCATCACCTCTTTTCCACCTTTCGACAAGAATTTTGCCGACCAGGTGTTTTTCGGCTCAAGAGAAGATCTTGGATAAAAAAAATACTCTTGCCTTAGACCCGTAAATTTTTTCAGATAGTCCTAGGTATGTGCCCATGCCCTCTTACCGGTATATTCCTAAGGTTGATTTGATGAATGACTTCGTAGATGTCTTTCGAACATCACTAATGATTTTGAAAGGTTAATCTTTTATATTGCAGCTTCGCCATAACATAGGATAATATCAATAATTTTTGTTCTTTGTATCTCATCAGCCCGATAGAAAAAGCGGCTATCATATGAAAAGAGGAGGTGTGAAATCAGGGGACCTGCCTGAGAGATTTTAGTCCATGTATCCTCTCGTTCCGCTCAGCATCTTTTAATTGTGCGACTAAGGCTTCTGTACACACTATAAATAGAAATGAGGATATTGGTTCTCCTTGTATGATGTCCCGGGTTAGTCGTATTTGGCCTTTAGGGGCACCATTCAGTAGGACTCGGTATGACATTGTAGTAATACAACTCATAACCTATTCTACCCATCGACTACTAAAGCCCATCTTTAGCATAATGGCTCTTAAGAACCCTCATTCCACTCGGTCGTACGTCTTTCTCATTTCAGTCTAGATTTGCATGAAATTTTTTCTACATGTCGGATTATATCTAACGGCGTGAAAGTTTTCTTGCGCAACAATGTTGTTATCCGTAATTAGTCTACTAGCCACAAAGGCTAATTGTGTCTCGGAAATCAGTTGTCGAAGAAATTTCTTTAGTCGAGGACTAATAATTTTGGATATTGATTTTTATCCTACGTTACATAGACTAATAGGTCTTAATCCGGCCATTTTGCTTGGTCTCTCCGTTTTTGGAATCAGTCAAATATTAGTTTCATTAAGCTTTCTTTCAAACTTTCTTGTCTCGAAGAAAATATTCATCATACTAATGAGATCTTTGCCTATAACATCCAAAAGCTATTGGTAAAAGAGGTCGGTCATCACATATGGACCAAAGGCTTTTTTGGTTTTTATTGAAAGTAAAGCTTTCTTTATTTCTTCCTCCGAAAACTCCTTAGCCAAAATCCCATTCATTCTCTCTGTAACCTTCATAGGAATATTGTTTAGTACTCGATTATATTCACTCAAATTTGAGGAAGAAAACAGTTCCTTAAAAGAAGCCACCGCCACTCGTTCGACTCCAGCCGCATTTTCTTTCCAGACTACATCCTGATCTTTTAATCCCATTATCTGGTTTCTAGCTCTTCTTTGTTTGGTTGAGGCATGAAAGAATTTTGTATTTTTATTCCCCTCCCTCAGCCAATTGATCATGATTTTCTGTTTCTAGAGTACTTCTTCTTCATGGAATATCTTGTTTAACTTATCTTTTAATTCCTTTAATGTTTCATAAGAAGTTTTTTCATCAGGTTGGGCTTCTCCCAGGTTGGAAATGATGCCTTTCTTCCAGATTGACGGCAACTCTGGATATAGTGGATCAAAGGCATTATTAAATCTGACATATTCGTGCCCCACCCCTCTGTTATTGCTTCTTTTAGCCCCGGTTTACCTATCCATCGTTTATCCAACATGAAGGATCTCCCAAAATTTTGGGGATTTTTTGGATGTTGGCTACAAGTGGTCTGTGATCTGAACGCCACATCTTTAAGTACTCAATGATAGTGTGTGGAAAAAGACTACGCCAATCTTCATTTCCTATAGCTCTATCTAATTTACACTTTACCTTCCCATTTTTCCGTTTTCCTACCCAGGACATAAAATTTCTTTGTGGGGGAATTTGATCAAACCGCAGCAGTTGATTATCGCACGAAATGGGAGAACGGATGCTTCCTATCTACGTCGTCCACCATGTTTTCATGTTTTTCTATAATTTAACTAAAATCTCTAATAGTGAACCATGCCCCATGTCTACGAGTTGCTATATGGATAATGTGTTCCGAAACGTTTCCTCGGTATTCAATCACCGGATCTCCATATACGGAAGTAAAATATACTCGGTTTCCATCAATAATTGTTTCAGCATCCATTAAGCGATTTTTCATACTTAATACAGAAACCGAAAAGTCCTTAGAGTAAAATAAAGGAAGATCTCCACTCAAACCGATTGGATCCACGCTAAACAAACTATCGAACCCAAGTGAGACTTGGAGGTCTTTTAAGAACATCATATTGTTTTTAGTTCCCAAAAGAAATAAAAATCCTAAAAAATAAAACTGACACATTCCTTTCTGGATGGGTTATGGAACCCCACCATAATTTAATGCAAGTTTCCTCATTTTATCGGACTGGATGGGTTATGGAACCCCACCAAACCTATCAATAAAAGATTAATTTCGAGGCTATTGAATAAAAGCTCCTTATATTAAGGGATCATTAAATTACTTGAATATGATATTTTATCATTATAAATTACACCATTAAATTGTTTAAGACAGAGTCTCCCTATGATAGAGGAAATGTAAGTTACATATTCAAATCCAAACAAGGTGCGATGATGTTCCAAGTTTGGAATTGGTATGTTTAGACCCAAGACTGCACCAATAAAATACTCAGCCTTAACTGGGCCTAAGCAAACAAGATTCCTTCTCGGGCTTACGAATTTCTGGCCCAGAACAATTTTCCATGGGGAAGAGATTAGGTATGCTGAGTTTGGCGGCTATTCTTGCTTCTCGTCTGCGGCCAATAATATGCGATTGATGAGATTTGACGAGGAGACGGCGGCTGAGGGAAAGCAGAGTCTTTGGCTACCAGCAGAACCGTGGTGAGGCCAAAGAATTCTACTGGAGCCAAAGCAGAGCACCTGGTCCTTAGGAATCGTCATACGAAGAGAGGGTAAGAAGTTGCCTACAAACCAAGTAAAATTTTCATAAATGTCGTAAGAGAGATTAAGGCCTTCAAGATACTCATTGGCTTGGAACAAAATAGCGCAGGGTGATACTATGTAGGTCTTCGCCATCGAACTTTGAAGACACCTAGTGGCTCCGAAACTGCTTTTTCGAGTTTTTTGAGTTTTTAATATTATTTTTTCTATGGTGTATGACTAACTAAAATAATACGTCAAATAAATTTAAGTTTATGTGAATGGAATTAAATTAAAAATCCTCCCGACAAATTGAAAAGTCTGCCCCGTATCTTATTTCCCATTCACTACCTAAAGATGTTATGATCGGCCAATCACTTTTGGCCTTATCCAAAATCTTTTGTGGACAAATATCGACTATGTCATATGTCTATCTCCGTCTCTCTGTCTAGAGAGAAATGGCAGGTTCAATAATAACGCTTCTTGCTTCAAACCCCATCATCAACCCAACCTTCTTTTTTTGCTTCAACCACTCACCTAACAAAACACTCCTGAGACTTCACTTTACACTATTGAGTTAAGAAGATTAAATTGGTTTTGTTCTGATTGTGTTGGTTTAGTTAAATCGTGTTTGGTTTACTTTATTTGAATGTACATTTAATGTAACAAACACACACTTTGGATGTTAAGAAGATTCATAACAAACTTTACCTTTCTTCAGCTTCGTCTTCTTCAATTGAATATCAAATCTCCATTGTTAACATGGTATGAGAGCTTTCGTAGCTCGTCTTTCTGCTTTCTTGTCACCGAAATGAGTTGTTCTTCTTTAATCATCCATTTCGCTAATCTCATTTTGTTGTTTCTCTGCGAAATCGTAGCTTCACTTACTTCAATTTTCTTTCTGATTTCTTTGTTTCTCCTTTGATTGACCTCTATTTGTAAGAAATCTTTCTCTTCTTCATACACAAGTTTTTGATTTGATTGATTCTTAATGGGAAGTCAATCGATTCCAATCTTAGTTTCGCCGGAAAATGTCATCCCAAATCTGTTTTCAACAACGAATACGACTTCGCAACAATCTCAGAGCTCAATCCCAGTGCCTTCAACAGATCTTTGTGAGAATTCATATTATCTCCATGGAAATGACCACACAAGTCTGGTTCTTGTATCAGATTTTCGTATGACTGCATCTGATTTTCATTCTTGGAGATGTTCGATTCAGATGGCGATTAATGTTCGTAATAAGCTTGATTTCATCGATGGATCCATTGTCAAACCACCTCTTGGTCATCCATCTTCAGGTGTGTGGTCTCGATGCAATGATATTGTTGCAACTTGGTTGATGAATTCAGTATCGAAGAAAATAATGCAGAGTTTGCTATTCATATCTACTGCTGAAGGAATTTGGAAAAATTTGCTTTCTATATTCAATGTGGATGATGCACCTAGGATGTATGATATTGAACAAATGCTGAGCAATATATAACAAGGCTCTCTAGAGGTTACAACATATGACACGGTACTCGTCACTCTTTGGGAAGAACATAGAAATTAGGTTGATATTCCTGTGTGTACTTGAGGTAAATGTGAATGTGAAACAGCTGTTCTTTGGGAAAAGCTTCAACATCGCAGCCATGTTACTAAGTTTCTCATGGGTTTGAATGAATCTTATGAGCAAACTAGGCGTCACATCTTGATGCTCAAAACAATCTCGACTATTGAAGAAGCTTTCAATATTGTCACTCAAGATGAAAGACAAAAATCTATAAAGCCATCTTCAAGAGTAGACAATGTGGTCTTTCAAGCTTCAGGGACTGGAAATACAGCTGAGATTCAAGAACTGGAAATACACAGAAAAGCTTTCAAAAACCAATTTTTACACATTGTGGGAAGATGGGGCGTATAGTGTAAAAATGCTTCATGTTACATGGTTTTTCTCCAAGATATAAATTCTCTACTCCAACATATAACAAAGGTCCATAAAGACAACAATTCAGCAATTCTGGAGCTGTGAGTCACTCTTCTCAGTCTGGTATACCAAAAACCCCTAATGTTGAGATCAATGTCTGTACAGACACTTCACAGCCTCATCATCTCGTTCCTACAGTCTACACTCCTATGGTGCCACATATCTCAACGGGTGGATCTATTCTCAACCTTCAAGGTTTTACAAGCAGATTCAACAAAGGATCAACCAATTCAGTAATAGTATTCAGATATCTTATGTGCCACATACTCAGGATGTTTCAATTCCACAGCTCAAGACCTCATCAATCAAGGAATGTGGTGCCATGGCTGCTACTTCCACATGTGGTACTTTTCCTTTTCCTTCTACTAGCTTAAAATTTCGTAATGACAACCTTATTTATCAGAGTCATTGCCTTACTTCTTTAAAAACTTTCTTACCTTCTGATGCTTGGATTTTGGATAGTGGAGCATCTAGTCACGTTTATTCTAATCTAGAGATGTTTATAGATATTATGCCAATTTCACATCTTACTCTTACTTTACCAAATGGTACTAGGGTGCCTATCACACACACGAGCACATATCATATTACATCATATCTCATTTTGTACAACGTTTTACATGTCCCTGCATTTTGTTTTAATCTGATTAGTATCAGTTGTCTAGCAAAAACACTTGAGCATCTCATTTTTATCCCAATTATTGCTTGATTCAGAACCTAACTCGGGACTTGATGATTAGAAGGGGTAAAATCATTCAGAATCTATACATTCTCGACAATGAAGCCCTCTCATCATCAAAACCTGTTGCATCTTCATTACATGTTGCATCTTTTACTGCTTCTGAGTTGGTTGATGGTTCTTTATGGCACCAACACTTGGGGCACCCATCACCAACTAAACTTAAACTACTTGCTCATTTGTTACCATCTTTCAAACATAATAATGATGATTCCTCTCAATGTTCTATATGTCATTTAGCAAAGAAAAAACGTTTGTCATATGAGTCACATAACAATTTGTCATCTTTTCCTTTTGAATTATTCACTTAGATATTTGGGATCCTTTTCTTGTTGAATCTGTTGAAGGCTACAAATATTTTTAACCATTGTTGATGATTGCACTCGTGTCACATGGGTATACATGTTAAAACTTAAGTCTGATGTTTCTGTTTTTTTCATGTTTTCCTGTTTTCCTTCAATATGTTCATACTCAATATAATGTCAAAGTCAAATCTATTAGGACAGATAATGCTCCTGAATTAGCATTTACAAATTTAGTTAAGAAGCATGGCATATTTCATTTCTATTCTTGCCCTTACACGCCTTAACAGAACTCTGTTGTAGAAGGCAAGCATCAGCATCTACTTAATGTGGCTAGATCTCTGTTTTTCCAATCACATATTCCATTAGCATATTAGAGTAATTGTTTTCTTACTTATGTTTTCCTCATTAATCAGTTACCATCTCCTCTATTAAACAATAGGTCTCCTTAAGAACTTCTTGTTAAGAAAGTTCCTGATTATGTAATGCTTAAAAATTTTGGATGTTTATGTTATGTTTTTACTTTGCAAAAAGATAGAACCGAATTTTCTCCAAGAGCTAAGCCTTGCATTTTCTTAGGTTATCCATCGGGCTATAAGGGATACAAAGTGTTAGATATTGAGTCTCGTAGCATTTCAATTTCTCGCAATATAGTTTTTAATGAATTTTTTCCTTTTAAAACATCATCCATTTTTCCAACTGCTGAGAACCCTTTTCCAAATAACATTTTGCCTTTTCCAGCACCAATGCATCTTACTGAACATGTGACTTCTTCTTTTAT
The DNA here is from genome assembly GCA_900406275.1 of Anastatica hierochuntica. Lineage (NCBI taxonomy): Eukaryota > Viridiplantae > Streptophyta > Magnoliopsida > Brassicales > Brassicaceae > Anastatica > Anastatica hierochuntica. Next base: position 20,203 of record OVAN01001204.1, on the reverse strand, counting down.
GTCGCATGTTTCTTCTTCTTCTACTACATCTAGTGTTGACAATCATTTACCTGTTGCATCTCCTCATATTACATCTGCATCTGCTTCACATACACAGTTGCATCTGCATAATTCACCTCATACACTAGCACATCCTAGTACCACCACTATTTATTCTCAAAACAGTACATGTGATTCAGACATTGTTTCTTTACCCATTCATAGACCAAAGAGACAAACTAGAGCTCCTTCTTACCTATATGAGTATCATTGCTCTCTTGTTCCTTTTTCTCCTTCTCCAAATCCCAAACACACTGCTCCTTATCCATTATCTTCACTTCTTCCCATGATAGATTTACACATTTGTATCAGTCCTACATCTTTTCCTATACTTTTGAAAAAGAACCATGTACTTTTAAGCAAGTCATGTCATCTTAAAAATGGACTAAGGCCTGTAATGTGGAATTGGAAGCTCTTGAAGACACTGGTACTTGGGATATTGAATTTTTACACTTAGAAAACATGTTATTGGTTGCAAATGAGTTTTCAAAATAAAGTATAATGCAGATGGAACATTAGAGAGATACAAAGCTCGCCTTGTGGCTAAAGGATGCACACAACAAGAGGGAATTGATTATATAGATACTTTCTCTCATGTGGCAAAACTGAAAAGTATCAAGCTGATTTTGGGTTTGGCTTCAATACATGGTTGGAGTTTAACTCAAATGGACGTTGCTAATGCCTTTTTCAATGGTGACTCTTCCTCAAGGTTACACACCTCCAGATTCAAAGCCATTACCTCCTTCAGCTATTTGTGGTCTTAGAAAGTCTCTCTATGGCTTTAAGCAGGCATTCAGACAGTGGTATCAAAGTCTTTTTTCTGTTCTATTAGCTACACACTTTGAACAATGCCCTGCTGAAAATACTCTCTTCATCAAGGTCACTTCCACAACTCTGATTGTTGTTCTTGTTTATGTGGACGATATGTTGATTGCAAGTAACAGTGATTCAGAGGTATACTCTTTAAAAGTATGTTGGATAGAGAATTTAAGGTTAAGGACTTGGGTGAAGCTTGGATTTTCCTTGGTTTGGAGATTACCAGATCATCTCAGAGCATCTCTCTATGTCAAAGGAAGTATGCTCTCTCTGTTAGCTGACACAGGAAAGCTTGATTGCAAACCTTCCTCTGTCCCTATGGATCCAAAGCATCAACTAACTAAGGACCAAGGAATTTTGCTACTCTACTCTTCTGCTTCAACAGTTTGTATCAATGGCTTTGCAGACGCTGATTGGGCTTCTTGTAAAGACACACACTGATCTATCTCTGGTATGTGTACTCTACTTGGAACCTATCTCATCTCTTGGAAATCTAAAAAACAGGATTTCGTTAGTCAAAGTAGTACGAAGGCAGAGTATAGGAGTTTGGCTCTTGAAGCTTGTGAGATGGTTTGCTTTCAGCAAATACTAAAAGCTTTTCATATACCAACTGCTTCTTGTGCTAAACTTTTTGTGACAATAAGTCTGCAATTTACTTGGCTACTAATCGAGTTTTCCACGAGAGAAAGAAGCACGTGGAGATTGATTGCCACACAATTAGAGATCATGTCAAGTCTGGTTTCTTGAAGACTATTCACATGTCTACAGGCAACCAGTTAGTTGACATTCTTACGAAACCTCTACATCCCGGTCCCTTACATTCTCTTCTCAAACGTCTATCATTGTCAAGTCTTTACCTTCCTCTTCCTTATGTTTAACCAGACATTTTGCAAGTTTTGAGGGAGTGTATTGAGTTAAGAAGATTAAATTGGTTTCGTATCTAATTGTTCTGGTTTAGTTAAACCTTGTTCGGTTTACTTTATTTGAATGTACATATAATATAACAAACACACACTTTGGGTGTTAAGAAGATTCATAACAAACTTTACCTTTCTACAGCTCCTTCTTCTTCAATTGAATATCAAATTTCCATTGTTAACATACACCTCCAAAACCTCTTCCGATCTCCTCACGCCGTGAAGTTTCTCGGCGATTCAAAGTCTTCTCGGTGACCATAACTGTCAAATTGGATGAGGAGGAGAAAGAGGAGGAAGATACATATGATGATCTTAACCCTCCTACTACCATTAACGCAATGCTTTTTTGGTAACTTGCCTTACAATGTTGACAGTGCCACTCTCACTCAGATATCCAAGACATCACTAACCCTGAACTCCTCAAGGTTCTTTAAATATATATATTGGAAAAAGTCGGGGATTCGCCTTTATAACCATGATCAATGTCCAAGATTGCAACACTATCATCAGAAACTTAAATGGAGCTGTCATCTTTTGCAGCTCTACATAACCCCACCATCAATACAATTTTTTTTGATGTATTGTTTGTTTGGTTTTGTCTCAGGAATATTTTGGTAGGACATTAAAGGTGAACTTTACAGATAAACCAAAGCCTAATAGAGAACCTTTGTATCAAGAGATAGAATAATTGCTTGTTGGTAACTTGTCGTGGACTGTCATTTCCAAGACATTGGCTGAAGCGTTTCGAGAGCGCAGAGATGTAGTTGAGGCTAGAGTTGTGTATGATGGAGATACATGGAAGTTCAGGGTTATGGCTTTGTATGTTATTGTTCTAAGGCGGAAATGGAAACTGGACTTCAATCGCTTGACGGGTTTGAGGTGGAAGGTCGAGAGTAAGTCTGGCTCTAGTGGCTCAAAAGAAAAAATACTGATATCATACAACAATACGCTAGAAGCATTTTTCTTTGTTTTTTCGTTTTTAGTTTTTGTTTAATAAATGAGACCTTGTTCATTAAATTATGAGGAGACAAGCACGGTCACTAAAATAAAAGACGACGGATCAAAGATCATCCCAACAAAACCATTACTGAAACTTTTGAGTTTGATGATTTTGATGATATTCCCACTTCAGAAAACCAAAAATACATAGGTACGAGCATGTAGAAGAGATCATGTTGAAATATAGTCGTGACCAGATGACCCCACTTTTCTTCATATATACAAGACAACTGCTCTTTGTAAAAATGATGTGGGATTTTTTCACAATTTTTATTTAATTGAAACTTTGGAAGCATACTATAATGACAAAGCCGGCTATCGGTAAACCAGATACCAGAGCCAACATCCCACAAAAGGAGAGTCAACAGCCCACAAATGGAGAACCCACAAGCATGATACAATTTAAAAAAACGAGCAGTAAGCATAAATTAGAAACAAGTTTGAAAATTCTTCAAAACACTTTCTCCTAACCAAATCAGCTTTCCTAATAAGAAACCATGGAGAAAATGACCAAGATTTGTGCACCTCTTACTCAAGAATCTTCTCGTCCTCTATTGAGATGGTAAGTCTTCAGAAGTTAAAACTACAAGTGCTTCCTTAGGATGGCACGACGGATAACCGTCGCATAAGTCGAAACACGGTTGAGTCGTAATGAAAACGACCAAATACTAAAAAGTGGACGCACCATCTAATCAGATCTCGACATGAATCTGATGAAAATACTGGTAGAAGAGACTAGAAGTCGCTTAACCGATTCACCAACTAAGACACAAGACAGAAAGTGAAGGATACGATCTGATTAAGCCCAGGAAAGACAGAGAAGCAGAGATAAAGTAGTAGTGCAATTCCCAAACCCAGTTAGCTCATTGAAGATGCTACGACATAAAAAAAAGAACCTGAGGTGTTCGTAGAACAATTCCGCATTGTCGACGATAAACATCCGGCACCTGGAGATGAACAAAGAGAATGCAGAGACAAGACCAAACAAACTTACACAAACGAACACTAGATAGGATCTTCACCACCGACACGAGTCCTAGGCATTGAACCCTGAAGAATGACGAAGAGAACTGAGACCTTGTCTCATGAGAGAAGGAATTCTCAGCCACCGAAAAAACCTACGGTGGCTTTGAAACGGCGCTTTCTCTCTCTACGGTGGCTTCGAAACGGCGAGGGTCTTGCAGTAAGTTTTTCTTCTTTTGTTCATTTCAAAACTTTTATTTCCCCCAAATTTCTCCAAACGATGTGGGATATAAAATACAAAGAATTTGATTGCCTTATAAGTAACATTATATACGTCATTGTTGGATCACGAGCCTAATACGTCGTCGTTGGTACAGCCAGAGACGGGAGAAAGTGCTACAATAACCTTCAAAGAGAAAAAATGTTACATGGACAACTCTAACTTACATAACCTCCTCTTTTAATGAGTTTGTGTGAAGACTTCTTTACCCCTAGGAAAATGAATACAATATTGAAATCTTTTATAAAATTTATATTGATTAAAAAAAGGAAAGAGATCACGGGAGAAAGAGAAATGGAAGTGGGCCACAAAGAAAAATGGTAATTGGGACCATTTATTCTCTCCTCTCTTTCTTCTTTCTAACGGAACTCGCATTCACTCTCATCTCTTTCTTTTGCATCATCAAGTTCGCATTCTATCTCCCTCAAGATCTGAAATCTCAAATTTTAGAGTTCTTGCTCAAGTTGGAAGAGTTTTTCTTGCCAGAACTGAGTTTGTTTTCAAGTTATTCTTCTACATTTCTTTAGAGATTTTCTTATCTATAGCTTCGTTATTTTTTGTCTAAAATGTAGGGATTTTAGTTGAAGTTTTTGGTCTCATTTAGTGAATCGTTAAATAACTCATATGTATATGTACTTATAAAACTTATATTGTTAGTTTACGCTGATAAGATAAACTGAATGGTAGCTGAAACGAGATAAACTAATGTTTGTCATATGGAAAACTGGTACAAATTTGACATAAACCTTACATAATTTTTTTTGTTTTTTTGTAGTGGTCGATGAATGGTGGCACGGTTATATATTATGATTATGGAGGATATTGTTCAGGTGATGGAAACAATATACGATGGAGTCGGAAAGAAAGTCATGTTTACAGTTTAGTACATAAGGGATCTATGGAAGAGATCACCTATGTTTGGTTGGTTGGTAGAATATGCAAAAAAATTATGCTAGATGAAGCTAAGACAAAGTTGAAGATTAGTTACTTTCCACTTAAAATGGATCCTATGAGGCAATCATATATTTTTGATGATCAAGATGTTGCCGGATATTTAATGCAACTTCATAACGAGCAATGTAGAAGTGTATTGCATGTTGAGGTCATTGAAAATGTATCGGTAAGTCAGAGTTGGGATCAACCTTTAAGAGTTGATCAAGAAAGTGGAACTAATGTTTGGAATCAGGAGCTTGCGAGTGATAGTAAAGGTAATGAAGTTATCATTCCAGTCAACTTAGGTTGGGAACCATAGGAACGTTATGAGCATGTGGACATTGTTCCTTATATGTCAAATGGTGAAAATTATCCACCTGATGAAGATGGTCCACGTGATGAAGATGGTCCACGTGGTGAAGATAATCCACGTGAAAAAGATTATACTATTGAAGAAGATTATACTCGTTATGAAGTTGCTTGTGTGGATAACTCTGGTACGCGTGAAGTGGTTGAGTGGGAAGATGGTATGAATCTGGTTTTGGGTCAAGAATTCGGAACCAGGCAAGAAGTGCAAGATTTAGTCGAAAAAGTTGTACATTTGAATTGTTTTGAAGTCAATACAATCAAGTCGACAACTACATTGTACGTGGTAAAATGCAAAGGGAATGAATGTAAATGGTCTTTATGCATTGTGAAGCTTAAATATTCTATTTTTTTTCTCGGTTAAAACTTACAACAAGATGCATACGTGCTCGAGGACAAGTACAAGTACAACCAACGGTAAAAGAAAATGAACACCACGTTTGGTTGCATCTATTTTCATGAAGATTATCCAGGCCATTTTGACATTCCAACTCTGAAAATTCTCATAGGTATTGTTCAAGGATGACTTGGTGTTAAGGTTTCATATACTACCGCATGGAGAGGGAAACAACAAGCTGCAAATGATGTGCAGGGTAGTCCAGAGGAAAGTTATCAGTTGATGCCGTCGTACTTATACATGCTAGAGGCAACGAATCCCGGCTCAGTAACACGATTAGAGTTATACAAAGAACAACAATTTAAGTACATATTCGTTGCGTTAGGGGCTTGCATCGAAGAATTCTGATTCATGAAGAAAGTAACCGTTGTGGATGCAACGCATTTGAAGAATTTATATGGTGAAGTGCTTATTATTGCTTCATCTCAGGATCTAGAACGTCACCATTATCCTATTGCTTTCGGTGTTGTGGATGGTGAGAAAGATATTAGTTGGAGGTGTTTTCTGAATATGTTGAAAACAATAATACCGGATGATCCTGAGAATGTGTTTATTTCTGAAAGAAACCAAAGCATCATCAAGACAATAGGGGAGGTCTATCCGATGTATCTTCATGGTTATTGTGCATATCACATTTCTCAGAGCATGAAATCACATGTTTTTTAAGCTAAGAAAGACGATGTAGCGTATAAATTCATGGAATGTGCCACAACCTATAGGGAGCGTGAGTTCAATATACTCTATGATGCTTTTAGAAATAAGTACTCTAAAGCCGCAGAGTATTTGGAAGAAAGTCTTGATGTGAGAAAATGGGGCAAGGTGTTATTTACCGGGAGCAAGGTACAATATAAATACCACAAATATTGTTGAATCTATGAATGGTGTTTTCAGCAAAGCAAGGAAGTACTCTTTAATGCTAATGCTTGATGAGATTGTAGCAACAATTAGTGAGTGGTTTAACAAGCACCGAAAGAGCTCTGATGAAGTACCTAGCACGCAAAAACTTGTTCCTTATGTGGAAAAAAAAACTTCACACCAGCTGTCAGATTGCAAAGTTGCTAACGGTGATTGAGATAAACAGTTTTATGCGTGAGTACAATGTGCTTGGTCAGGATAGCATGCGGTATTTAGTTAACTTGAGACAGAGAACTTGTAATTATAAGCACTTCGATATCGACAAGTATGCATGTGTACATGCCATAGTCGCCGTCATGGAATGCGCGAAATCAGAAGAGCTTCACATTTTTGAAGTGTGCTCCACTTATTATTATTTGTAATGTTTTTTGGAGGCTTATTGCAGAACAATTTATCGGGTGCTCGATAGGCTTTTTTGGAATGTTTCCGACGATATAAAAGTTCGAAGTCCCCTACCTCCACCTTACATCAAAACGAAAGGGAGAAGATAAGAGAAAAGGTTCTCATCTATTGGAGAAAGTCGGAGGAGGAAATGGTTTGGCCCTTAAATGACTTTGTTAATTGTTGTTAAGTGTTTTGGTCTTTGTACTACTGGTACTACTGGAAATATGTTGTGTAATACTATGTTATAGGCCCCTTTACAAGTTTGCTATATTGGTTAAGTGTTTCTGTTTTTGTACCGCTGGTACTATTAGAAATGTGTTTTGTACTACTATGTTATAAGCCCAGGAAAAGTTTGCTATTTTGGTTAAGTGTTTTTATTTTTGTACTACTGGTACGACTACAATTGCACTAGTACAACAACTTTATAAAAAAAAATTGTTTTTGTAAGTTGATTATATCTTCAACCATTTGAAAAAATAAATAAACAAATAATATATTTGAAATAATATATTTGATGCTAGGCATATATATTTATATTTTTGTTAACTAGGTTCAACAACTATATACATCACACATCATATGCTTTATACTTATATGGGTTACTTTGTTAAAGTTTGTCGTATTTGTATGAAAATGGACATATGGCATAGTTTTGCACATATGTTTATTAAAATGAACACAAACTGTCATATAAACACATAAAACCATAAGTACAACTGCATAATTTAAATTTACCGTAATGAATTACTAACTTTTTAAAATTTTGTTAAAAGAAAACTATGTAGACGTCTGTACAACTTGAAACTTGGGTATAACTATTTGTTAAAATTGTCTACGCCACCTGTTTTAAAAATTAATTTTCTATTCAAATGACAACGCCTGGTTTTTTTGTATGCCCAAGTATATATTTTGTCAGCCCACGTATCCAATGTGTTCCCCACGTATTGTATATGTCTACTGTGGATTTTTTTAATTTCTGATTACTTTTTTTCTCTTAAGATTTGTTTGAAAACTGAAACATTTAATATAATATTTGAAACTAGTTGTACAAAACAGACCAGTTGTACTTTGTGCAGTAGTACAAAAAAACACTAGCTCTGCAAATTAATGCTCCTGATTTCTCCTAAATCTTTGTTTCAAGTCACCAAAAACCACCAGAATACAGACCCTATCTAGACTAATGCACAAAATAAATATGAAATAGCGATTTAAATTAATTACTTCTTTGCCCTCTTCCTCGTCTTTTCCTCCGTGTAAGGACTTCGTACATACTTCAAAACCTTTGTCTCTCTACTTTCCGCCCTTGCTTTCTTCATCTCCTCCGCTATCCTCTAGGCTTCCCTATTTTCCGCCCTTTCTTTCTTCAGTTCCCCTCCTTTCATCAAGGTTGTCGGACTCTTCATAGTCATTTGCTTGTAATAATGTGCACCCGGAGGAATTGGTCTTTCAATACTTCTAATGAAACAATGCTCTTCAAATGAAACTTTTATTTTAGTCTTGGCCTCGACCACAATCGCCTCATACCGCGTTTGGTCTGCAACTGTCTTCTCATACGGTGCTGCCCTCTCACCTGTAAGTGGTTTCACCACAACCACATGCATTGTCCTCTTCTTCTCTGCCCTCTCCTTCTCTGCATTCTCCCTCTCCGCCTTCTCATTCTCCACCAACTCCTTCTCTGCTCTCTCCTTCTCTGCCCTCTCCTTCTCTGCCTTCTCTTTTTCTGCCACCTCCTTCTCTGCCCTATCTTTCTCTGCCCTCTCATCCCTCTCCTTCTCAAACATCTCCATTGCTTCTTTATCCGCTGCTTCTTCATTCGCTGCTTCATCATCAACAAACTCCTTCGAAGCCTCATAATGTCCTCCTGAAAAATACCCAACATCCATATCATTTCTTTCAACCGCCTTGGCCTTCTCTCTTACTTCCTTCTCTCTTACTTCATTCTCTCTTTCTTCTAACACCTTCAGTCTTTCATCCATACCATCAACCTTATCCATAATCTTGTGAAACACGCCTTAAAAAACTTCATCATGTCAGCTTTAAACCCATTCATCAATTCAACAACATGAAGATTCTATGACGCGTTTGCTGCCAGAGCTGCCCCATCTGCTCCTTTCGGTGCTGCCGCGTCTGCTCATGTCGGTGCTACAACATATGTTGCCTCAGGACCTTCTTCATATGCTCGGCCTTCAATATCCAAGTTGTATACATTCTCCCACTATATCTTACCATTTTGGTGGAGAATATATCTATTCCACCCGTCCACAATGTAGTCTATGGGATCACCATCCTCTCGTAGATCAACATCATTCCTTGCATCCCTAAGAACACGAGCCATAAGCTCTTCTTCTGCTGCATCATGAGGTTCCAAAATACTATAAATTTCCTTCAAAAATAAAAACAAAAATATTCTTAGATTATTGTGTCTAACATAAATAGATTTTTAACTTTAAAATGAATTTTAAATTTTCATGTTTCGAAGTGCTTCGTATATTTCACCCAAACTATATCCTCTCGTGCCCGTCTCTTTGAACTTCGACTTGTACATCCTTGGACAACCATTCTCTGCGGATCGTACAGTTTCCCAATATGCTGACATGAGTGTTGGTATGCATTCAAACGCCAAACTCTGCACATATAGTTAAACCAGTCACACCAGTTATACTTATCATGTTATCACTACTCTATCAAGATTCAAGACAAAGAAAATTACCTCTAGAGGCGGTAAGAATCCTGGAAATGTCCAAGTGGGTCACACATTTCCATTAAAATGGCCAATCATATGAGAAATCTCTGTCATTGAATCATCAAAATTGAAATGTCCCCACGGAAACGTTTCACACAGTTCTAAATCGTCAACAACTCGGAGAATGGAGGGCTCTATCTTTCCGTTTACCACTTTTTTCCTTCCTCTTATCACGGTTGATAAGAAATACAGAACCGACATCTTCAAGAGCTCAATATTCTGCCGACCTTCAACATTACGGATTTCCATCAACTTCTCTAACACTTCGGCAACTGATATCGACTTCTTCCACTTTCCAAAGTGCCTCTGAAAGAAGTTATCACTCCCAAGCTTCTCAAAATTACGCGAGTATGAATGACAATGTAAACTGGAAAGGAGGTCTTGTTCTCTAATCGAGTACCGAATTGGAACTCTGTTGACCACGAACCAACATTGCTTTTGCTTATCCATCATGTTGTGCGGATAATCAACATAAACATCCTCATCACCTTTTTGTGTTCATGTGGTGGCAAGTGGAAGATATGCTTAAATTGCGAATGATTGAGAAACCACTCCTTCTCTGGTCCTTGAAGTTTTGCTTTAATGGTGGCCACGACATTAAATATGTCGCACCTTCTTTGCATCTTGCATTGCATCGCATACTCCGTCTGGTTGAAGTAAAATCCTAGAGGCTGCATTGGGTCTATAGTCTCCTCCTGCTACAATCAAAACACAATTTATGTTCATTTCTATTAAACAAAATAAAGCTATTCATACCTGTTATACGACTTTTACATAACAAAATGCTTCTTACCATTTCAAACTCAGCCCTTTGAGATTTCGATCTCTCTAGTCCAGCATTTTCCGATTGACTAGCCATCTCTGCTTCTGGTGCAACAGGTTTTGGAATCTCTGCCGATGAAGATTGTTGTTGTTCTGTTCGTGATTTCGGTAAGACAGACGATGAAAAACCTGGGCTGGACTGGTCTTCAAGGATAGAGCGACAGATAGAGGAGGAGGAACCCGAAGTGGACTAGTCTCGACGGATAGAGCGACAGACATGGGAGGAGGTGGACTGGTTTTGCCAACGGTTTTGGTTTACACGAGGAAATGTTGGGTTTTTATTTTTTAGTGGCATCTTCTTCACTTTCTCAATCTGTGGAAACCTGAAATTACAACAACCCAACAACTCTAACCCCGATTAGTGCTACAATCCAACAAACCAAACCCATTTTTTTCCTCAATCGAAAGAAATTAAATCCAAATTGACAAAAAACGAAAAAATCGAATAGCAAACACAGAGATTGCTAAGGAGATGAGTGGACCCGAGATGAGTTTGCTTTTGGAAATATAAGAGTTGGGAAGAGAAGATACCGTCGTGAGTAAGAGACAGAGGATGAGGAGACGACGATGTAAGCGGAGATGATGGATGCAGAGACAATTACAATCGAAGAAGAAGAGGAATCCAGAAGAAGAAGAGGAATCCAAAAGAAGAAGAGAATCGAAGAAGAAGAAAACGTTAATCGCAAACTTTAAGTTGTGATCTTTTTTTCTTTTTCTTTTGTCTTTTATTTTTTTAATGAAAGATCTGATTATTATTGGGCTCGAATGGATGACCCGAAATTGAGTGGTTGGATAATGTAATTTTTTGATTTCACTAAGGACAACAAAGTAACTTATCTATTTTTCGTTTGAAAATAATCAAAATAAAATAATTTTTAAAAGGGAAATTAGGCTTAATAATCATGAAAGCATCATTATTTAAGTATATGATCTTCTAACAAGACAAAAGGGATCTAAGTTGTGTTAATCCCAGTTTTGCCCCTCCTCCCTACTCTCACACTCCCCCACTCTCATACATACATAATAGTCCGTCTACATGAAACAATCTTTCTAGTTTTCGTTTTATGTTATATAGTTAACAATTTTTAACTTTTAATTTATAACATGGTTCAACTATTCTGTAATTAGCGATGTCTTAACATTTTATGTTGTTGCATTTAATAATATAATGTGTAATTATGCAATGCATCCGCTTAATTACCATTGCCCATAATTTTTCACTTAACAACTAGTTGATTGTGTAATTATGTAATACACTCCCAAGTAACCCAATATGATTAGTAAATAATGCCATTATTAAGTACTATTTCTGTATAAGTAAATTGAAAATTACATTTGTTTGACAGTTGATTTTGTAAGATTTTTGGAAAACAATTGATTTTTGTTTAACAGTTGATTTTGTAAGCTTTGGTTGACTAGTCATCTCTCCCACATTAATTAAGTTTATAGCACCTAAAAAAGCCTACTGTTTCCAAAAATTTATTAATATTTTGCTCTTTTCAGTTCGTAGACATGTTGCAACAAATAGACGGTCTATATGTTGCAACATAGTTTTCTCTTCTTTTAATTTTTTGTTTAGATCGCTCATTCTCAAAACTTTGTGTTGTGATACTTTTAACATTATCAAATAAAACTGTGAACCCTAATCACATTTCCTCCCTGTTGATGTTTGGTTATTTGTGAAATTAATAGACACGCGAAAATAGACAGTCTACTTAAAAATAGTCTATTGTCGTACTGTTTATAATATCTTTTATGGAAGTTAAATTTTTGTAATAAATAGACATACTATATAAAAATAAACTGTCTATTTAAATAGTATACAATTCCTTATACGTTAAAACGTTTTTCGTGTATTTGAAAAATATATATTCGTTTCAAAAAATTCAAAATACGTTAGAAAGGGAAAAAATCTACTTTTTCGTGTATTTACAATTTTGTTTCGATATATGTATAAACTTGTAGAGCCATTTGAAGTTTTGTGGTGTGTAAGAAAAAATAAAATAACTCACTCTCTCAAGAGGGAGAGAGTGGTCCACAATTGAGCCAAAAATTACTAGCAATCTAAATAATCTAAGGGTTAAGCTATAAGCTTAAATAGTGGAGCATATATGATTATTCCACAAAGTTACCCTTTCTAAAATCAGGTTAAATGAACACTTTTTTGTTTTGAAGAGGTTATAGGGACAATCAATCGCTAGGCAAAAAAGAAAAGGACAATCAATTGCTCATATACCTTTAGTTGAGAAGAAAAATGCTCATATACCCTCCAACTAAAATTGCTATTTTATTTTATTATTTTTAAATCAGAAAATGTGTAAAAATCCAGTAAAACCATAAATGTTTGCATAAATTACAAACCCAACCAACCTATTTGGATCATCTTAACCCGAGTTCAATTTAATTTGGATCCAATATATTAAAAGAATCAAAATCCCTTTTTGTAAACGTTCTTCGTTTCTTTTTTTCTTATGAAAAACTTATGCTTCTTCTTCCATTTTCACATCTCCTCAAACACCACCATGACTTGTCCCGGACTCGACACTTGCACCGATCTCATCGCTTGCCCCGTTCTTATCATGAACTGGTCTCCTCGCTTTCCCCGGTCTCCTCGCTTGCTTCGGTCTCCTTGCTTGCTCTGGTATCGTCGCTTGCTCCAGTCTCGTCGCTTAGACCGGTCTCGTCGCTTGCCCCGGTCTCGTGGCTTGCTCCGGTCTCGTCGCTTGCTCCGGTCTCGTCGCTTGCTCCGATCTCGTCGCTTGCACCGGTCTCGTCAATTGCCTCGGTCTCGACAGTTGCACCGATCTCATCGCTTGGCTCGTTCTCATCATGCTCTGGTCTTGTCGCTTATCCCGTTTTTGTCATGCTCTGGTCTCATCGCTTGCCCAATTTTCGTCATGTTTCGGTCTTGTCTCTTGCCTCGTTCTCGTCATGCTCCGGTCTCGTCGCTTGCCCCATTCTCATCATGTTCCAGTCTTGTCGCTTGCTCCAGTTTCGTCGTACTCCCGTTTACTCTCACAGTCATGGAAACGCTTCATCGGCGAACGATCCACGAAAACCTTAGACGACAACACATTACAGTTCTCGTCTAGTTGCACCGGAGGATCTTCCCGTTGACTATTACGGTTTCGTTGTTGTTATACTCGGCGTATATGGCATTATGTTCAGGGTAAATTCAATTGAATCTCATCTCTCTCTTAAAATCCTTTGCTTGCCATTAGATCTGTAGAAACTCATAAAATTTGTTGTCTCTCTGATTCATTGTTTGGTTTTTTAACATTGGAACTTTACAGATTCACTTGTGACTGTGAAGTGTTGATTTGGTTGAATTGATTTAGCTTGGTTTGACTACTGATTAATTAGAATTTGACGTGCTTCTTGTTCCACCTCTACCACAAGCAAATATAAACTACTGATACTTTAATATTTTGGATATTATATAATAATTATGTATGAATTCTAAAAAAAATGAATTATATGATTTTTAAATTATGTGATTTTTAAATATGTAATTTGAATATTATTAATTAAAAATATCGATTGATATTAATAAATCGAGTTTAAATATTTGCATATGTAATTTGTCTAGTTGTAAAAATTGAATTATATTGTGAAAATCTATTTGCAGTTGTAGTCAGTTGTACCAGTTGTGCGACGTCTTTTCATCCATTTGAACACGTGGTGCCGTCTTTTATTTTATTGAACATGTGGCGCCGCCAAAAAATACACACTGTTCTACCTAAATTTTTAGTAGTACTTTCTTCCCATAGTAGTATTTTGACACTTTTTATGTATAATTAGATGTACTCAAGTAAAGAATTGTTTTTATTAGTTGTACTTGTGATATTATATAAAATTAACACATTTATTACAAATTCATAAAAAAAAAATATTTTTTAAAATACTAGGTCCGAATATTTTACCAATTTGAGTGGTAGAAATTTGCAAAATCATATGGAAGTATAAGGAAATTGATGTAAAATTATGATTTACTAGTATATACATTCAAATAAAAATTTGTGTGTACAAATACAAAAACTTGTGTAGAGATGAAAGTTGTATGTACTAGTATAGAAATAGTTTAGAAATGGATATTGTATGAATTGTTGTTTATTGGAAAGATTTTTTGTTAATAAACTATATAATCACAGTTGTACCAGAAGTACTTAGTTGTACTATGTCAGTTTAGCAAGAAGTGTTTTCTTACTGTAATCGCTTTCTTCGATTTGCAAGAATCAAATGTCAATTATAATAATAATATATACTTCCATGATTTGTTGGTTTCAAAAGCATTTGATGTTGAGCTTGTGGAAATTTGCAATTCAATTATTAAAGGTAGAAGTTTTGCCACTAGGTGTAGATGTTGTTAATCTCTGACAACATCTTAGATTTTTTAGTATTAGTACTATCTGGTACAACTGAATTTATATTTATTAAGTCCAAACCAATTGAACATTATAAAAAAAAAAAGTAGTATTAAAATTATAATTATAAAATATTTTATTTTAAAAGTAATTTGAATTAATTCATATAAATGAATTTGAAGTTAAATTTGAACATTAAATCTTGAAAAAGAATTAAAAATTGAAAAGAAACAAATATAAGTACAACTCGTAATTATGATTGTAAATAGTCATTTGTGACATAAAATTTTATGTGTAAAGAATCACATAGAATTTGCAAAACTTTTGACATTTCCTTTTTCTTTGTTTTTTCTTTTTCTTTTTGACCTCACTTAGTTACTAATTAAACGCTTAAAATATATAATAAGATAATTATTTTTAAAAAATAACACAAAATAGCTTAAGTGACTTTGCAACAAAAGACAACAACAATATATTGCTTATAAAACCTTTTATCTTTGTGTTTTTAAATTTTTGTGTTTTTCAAGAAGTTATGACATAGAATTATACTCAATTGTATAATTGTACTAAAACATTAGCTACTAACAAAATGTTAAAAGTCTATCATAAAATTAAATTATAAATTTAGCACATGTAAAAGTTTCATAATTAACAAAATTTTATTTTACATTCAAACATGCAAGTAAGAAATTCAAAAACTTGCATATAAGGCTTATTGTGAAAATTTAAAAATAAAATCTACATAAATAACAAGTAAATGTTGCAATTCAGGAAATTTCTAATTTTAATCTTAGCTTCGGTCAAAATATGAATTAAACATAAAATATTATAAATAACATAAAATTTAATTTTGGACTATTGTTGTTTTATTGTTTACATAAATAGATGAGAACTAGAGTAGAGTAGAGATATTTTGTTTTTTTTTTAAATTAATTTGTTTATAAAAAGATGGAGCTCATATGGACTTCATGACAAAGAAATGAACCGATGGAAAGGATGATTTTTTTATAATTAAATATTAAATAAATAGTAGGGACAAAATGGAAACTCAATATTATAAAAGGTAAGCAATAAAGAAGAGTATGAAGAATAATTTACGATCAAGTAAAGGTATAGAAGAATTTAGTCCATGTGGAGCACTTTCTTGAGACCGAAAGGTTTCGTCTCTGATTCACTCATATGCTCTGTGGATTAGGGTTCTACGTCTTAACCAATGTGATGATTTTGATTTGAATTCTTTCATGAGAAATAAACAGAAGATTTGTTTGTGAAACTCCGATGATTCTCTCACCTTCTGTTTACGTTCTTCATTTGATCGGAGGTTTCCAAAAGTTAAAGGTCTCGCTTATGGTTGTTTTTCTTCTGCACTCTCTATCTAAATCGAGTTGAAGGGAAATGGGTTCGTGGGTTTTGGTCTGATACTGATGCAGAAAAAGGTATTGATACATTCTTCACGAACAATGCCGTTTCCTGGATGAGCACTTGTTGAATGGGAAATGATGAGTTAAATTTGATGTTGTTGTGGAATCTAGGATTGTAAAAGTATTAAGAAATTTTTAGGAAGATTATATTCCGAATCTGATTCTTTGTTGTTCCGCCTGTTAGGCCGTCTACAGCAGCATATCTACTATATTGTCCGAGATAGATGTTATTGTTGCAGCAGAACTTGGTAGTGGTAAATTATCTTACCCAATTAATTCATCAGTTAACCCACCCGACTCTTGATTCCGAGGATTGGAATGGCGAGCAAAGGCCTGTTCAAGTTAAGAATCTCTCTCTCTCTCTCACGTGATGATGTGTGAACTAGTGGTTCGTATGGTAATCCACTTCTTAAAGTTGAAGCTGTTTGCAGAGCACAGGTACACGTCCATAAGCAAATATCTATCTGCCTTTACCTCCTTTTCTTTATAAGTAAGTCCAGTCTGCTATATTCCTTTGTAATTGTTTGTATATGAGAGTATTATTTGCTATAGGGTTGGCCTCATAAAAGCAGCCTGATATAGTTGCTTCCACACCCGCTCCGCTGCTTTTCTGAATAAAATTAACAAGCGTCTCGTCTCATCTGTCAAATACGTGGTATGGTTTCCTTTTCTAGATTTGTATTAGTTTGGTGTTCTGAGCATTTCCGGAATTCCAGATTTCGTGTTGAATGTTTGGATCACTTACTGGTCTTTGATGAAGCTGGTTTGCTTCTGGTTGCAATCTGTTGGGATAATATCTACACTAGAGACAGAGTACTTGGCATTGAACGAGGTAGATAAGGAAGTTTTATGGTGAAAAGAATGTTGGAAGATAAGGGTTTCAAGCAAGAAAAAGGTTGCAACTTGTTGTGATTCACAGTAAGCAATCAGCAATAGTGTCATTCATGAAAGAACAAAGCATGTTAATGTGAAGTTTCACTTCATAAGAGAGATGATCGAGGTAGGAGAAGTAGAATTGTAAAGGCTCATTCTTTTGTAAGATGGACTTATTTAAATACGAATACGTAGTTGTGACTTGTGGTTAATCGTCCAAATTCATGTTTGACAATTTGCACGTAAATTGTACAACAATTTATATGCCTTTGATGTGTTTGACGATTGTGTAACTTGTATTCTTAAGTAACCCATGCTATTAGGCAAAGGTTACGGCTTTGGAATCTAGCAGTTCGATGAAGTGATTATAAGAAGCCGTTATCACACAAACTGCCATAATATTTCAAAACGTTTCACTAGGTGTCATCACTTTCCAATACCACAAACATGCCATAAATATTAGATGTTAGATGATGATTTTACCCCTAATACTAGCAATAAAAAGAATCTGGCAATTGGGTTAATTGTTTTTCGGTGTACATCTATTTTTTGTGTACATATGTTTTTCTCCGTGTACGATTTTTAATGATACATATATTTAATATTTTTTTATCGACATGATAAATTTTCAATCATAATTAGATATATGAAAAAAGCACAAGGTAAATATTAATTCCTAGATTTTTAGCGCTAAATTCAAAACTATAAACAACAAACACTATACCCAAAACCATAAAAGCTAAACCGTAAACCCCAAAAAACAAAACAATATACTATAAACCTAAAACTAACCCTAAACCCCAAACCCTGAAACCAAACTCTAAACCTCAAACCCAAAATTCTAATTTATTTATCATTAATTAACGTTAATAAAGTAAAATAAAACTAAACTTAAACCTCAAATAATAAACTATAAACCCCGAAATTCTAATTAAAACCGCAGTTTTTTATAATTAAGTAACATTAATAAAAAATAGAAACTAAATCTTAAACCATAAACCCCGAAACCCTATCCCTTAAATCCTAAGCTCAAACTCAAACCTCAAACACCAATTTTTTATTAATTAATTAATGTTAATAAAAATAAAATAAAAACTAAATCGGAAAAACCATAGACTAAACCCATATATTGGAACTATGAATCATAAATCCAAACCTTAAACCAACTCATTTGATAGTTAACTAACGTTCATAAAAAATAAAAATAAAAACTAAACCCTAAACCCCAATATTTAAACCCTAAACCCTGAAACTCAAAATTGTAAACGCAATTCCCAATTTTTATATTAATTAACGTTAATTAAAAAAAATAAACCTTAAACCATAAACCTCGAAACCCTAAAACATAAACCTGAAACCCTATAATATAAACCATAAACCATAGACATAAACCCTAACCGTAAACTCTCAACACAAACTCTAAACGCGAAACTCAAGCCCAAACCTCAAACGCCAATTTTTTATAATTAATTAACATTGAAAATAAATTAAAATTAAATTAAAATCTAACATCCAAACAATAAACCATAAGTCATAAACCCCGAAACCCTATAACATAAACCATGAACAATAAATACAAACCCTAAACTCTAAACTCTAAACTCAAACTCAAACCTCAAACCCTAATTTTTTGATAATTAACTAACATTCATAAAAACAAAATAAAAAGTAAACCCTAAAACCCAAACAATAAACCTTAAAACCCTTGAGCCAAAACCCTAAACCCTAAATCCAAACCCCACACCAACAATAAACACAAACTCTAAACTCTAAACTCAAATTCAAACCACAATATTTTTTATAATTAATTAACATTAATAAAAACTAAACCTAAAACTCAAACAATAAACCCTAAAACCCATAAAGCCAAAATCATAGATCCTAAATCCAAACCTCAAACCAACTTTTTTTTGATAATTAACTTACGTTAATAAAAAAAAATAAAAATAAAATTAAATGCTAAACCCCAAACATGAATCCTAAACCCTGAAATCCAAACCCCAAATCCAATTTTTTTGATAATTAATTAACGGTAATAAAAAAAACTATACTCTAAACTATAAAATTTGAAACCCTAAACAATAAACCCGAAACCCTATAACATAAACCATAAACGATAAACACAAACCGTAAACTTTAAACCCAAACCTAAACACTAAAACTCAATTTTTTGAAAATTAATTAACACTAATAAAAAACAAATTAAAAACGACACCGTCAAAACCCAAAATATATATCCTAAAACATAAACTTTATAACCTAAAACTCAAACCTCGAACCCCATTTTTTAATAATTAATTAAAGTTTAGAAAATTCATTAAATTTTAACTAAAGTTTAGAAAACTCATTGAATTGGAACTTCGACAGATTTTGAAAATAAGAAAATTGATAAACAAGTATCAAAAGAAAGTAACCAAACTGTGAACCTCTCGTTTTCAACTCATCATTCCTGCACCGTTCACGGCAGATGACGAGCAACATGCCAAATCCATCGCACCTTCTCTTTCCTAGCGGTCTCGACAGCGAATCGGTGAAACCCATGTCAAGTATCGTTTTGAATATCGAGATTGGGGGAGATGAAGAGAAATTTGGTAACGGGTCTATGAAACTAATGTGCAACAAAGACATTGTGCTTCTAAATTCCATTGTTGAATAATCCTTAACCGGATTGATAAGCTTCTTTGATTCCACTTCCGCCGGACTCGAACCGCTCAATCTCAACGACGAATCTGGGCAATTGGTGTTGATGTCCCTGAAGAATAGCAGCGGCTCCTTCACGGCGTTGCTGGAGATGTTGGCGACCCATGGAGCTTCTTTATTTTACACATGCTTCGTCTTCTCCACGGCGTTAACGAAGAAGAAGAAGAAGATGAAGATGAGAATTGTTGTGAAACTAATGAGAAGGATGTCTTTATTAATTATAGAAGCATCCCTTATATAGGGAGAATTACATAGTACAAGATAGAAGTAC
>OVAN01001203.1:0-43645 GCA_900406275.1 Anastatica hierochuntica | reverse complement strand
GAACTTAGGTTTAGAGAAAAAATAATTGAGAAAGAGAAAAGAAAATTACACAGTAAAATCTAGTTGTATCGTGTTTTGTTTGTGATTGGTCATTAGTTTTATTATTTTGGATGAGTTGTCAATTTTATGGAGTTTTAAAATACTGAGGTGTCTTCCCCACTGGAGAGTCTCTACAACTATTATAGTATTAATTATTAAAATAAGTTTAGCTCTTCTAAAAGAGAGATAAAGTATAGATAAACGAACATGACATCTAAAGTTAAGATGTAATAGGCGCTGAATAATTCGTCGAGAATAATAACTAAATCAAAGATGCTTCTTGCGCATTTCAATTTGGAGAGAGAGTTTGGCAGCAAAAGTGTCTTCCCTCCGCCCATAGACATAATGGATTGTGGGATTGATTGTATAAGAGTTTTTGTTTAGAATTTTACTGTGTAAACATATATTAAAAAATATTGGTCGTACCTTTAAAATCTATGGCTGTGAAAAAATATTAAAAGTCACATTTTGTTGGCTTAAAAAAAACTCACATATTAACAAATACTAGAAGAAATTTGACTGTGAAAAACATAGATAACTTTGTGAAATAACAAAAAAAAATGAATTAAGAATATAGTTATCTTTATGTTTCCATTTAAAAATTAAATAAATTTTAACTGCAATTTGTCATGTTTGCCCATTTACCCCCTCCAAACTTCAAATGGCTCTATAGGTTTGTATATATCGAAACGAAATTGTAAATACACGAAAAAGTATTTTTTTCCTATTTAACGTATTTTGAACTTTTCGAAACGGATATATATTTTGCAAATAGACGGAAATTATTATAACATATAAGGAATTGTATACTATAGAAGTAGACAGTCTATTTTTATATAGTACGCCTATTTATTCCAAAAAGTTAACTTTCATATAAGCAAACAAAAATAAATTAAAAATTGAAAGTGGATACTATATAAGTAAATGAATGTAAAACTTAAACTAATCCCATAATTTCTAAACCATATAATCAACCAAAATAGTAAACAATACGTTTTAACTAAAACAATAAATAGGATTACTATTTAAGATAGTATAAACAGTACGGCTCCAAACTATTTTTAAATAGTCAATTTATTTTCGTGTGTCTATGAATTTCACAAATAACTAAACATAAAAGGGGGAAAAACGTAATTAGGATTCACGACTTTGTTTGGTAATATTAAAAGTATCACATAAAAACATTTTGGGAAGGAGTATTTCAAAAAAAATTGAAAAGAAAACAAACTATGCTATGCAACAAATAGACCGACTATTTGTTGTAGACGGACTATGGAGATCAGAAAGACAAAATTGTCATAAATGCATAAAAATACATAGACTTTTTNGGGGGGGAGGGGGGGGGAAGAGGGGTTTGGTGTTATTACACCTAATTTCTCTAAAACGTAACTTTAAAAATTGTGCATAAAATTAAAAGTCTCTACAGTCTAAAACGATCTACCCATGTGTTTTTGGCTGAAAAATCAAAGTAAGATACACAAACAAATTACATACAAAGTAAAACAGAAAGATCAGTGTTTACTACAATGCTACCTTAAGGATTTTTCCATGTTATGAATTTGATTAAAGCTAATCACCCACCATCTCTACATCTGAGCTATGTTTGGATTTTTCCCTGTTATGCATTTGATTAATGCTAATTACCCACCATCTCTACATCTCAGCTCTGTTTTTACTACAATATAATGGAAGTTCTACTAGCAAACATAAAGTAAAAAACCATCAACCACAAAATGTCAATTTCGTAGACTCTTCTCCAACTTCTCGTCGACCAAAAATCATCTTCCATAGCTAGATCAACTATAGAAATTTAACACTTACATTACAACACTTGTTGAAGAGGTAAAAGAAGTCGAACCCTTTTTTGGGTTTCCTCCTCATCACAGTCTCTTTCTTAGATGTGTTGATATTTTTTGGCATGTATAAACAAACTTAGATTAATGTTAATCGCTACTTACGTGGAGAAGAAAAATAATATCCAATTGGTTGCTAAATTTTTCCTGCAAGTTTTTCATCTTCACATTCCTGCAAAGAACAACAGCTCAGATGAATCTGACTACTTGCAACCTTGCTAGTAGCTGGAGCTATCTCTTAGAAGCATGTTTTTTTTTCATAGAGAAGTAATTAGAGATCCCATCTGAAAATTATACACACAAAAACATAGAAGATATTTATCATCTTCTGATCCTCAGAGTTGTCTTATGATTTAAAGATTCAACTAATCAAAAAGTAGATACATTAGCTTGCTCATGAGTTTCTTGTCAATATAGAACATGGTACCTTTGGTTTGCTACTGTTCCATATGTATACCAGCAAAAACAGAAAGAGACATAATCCAGTTGCATATTAAAAATTTTAACTGGAAAATTCTATAAAAGATATATCATTTTTTTTCTTTTTCTTCCTTCTCTCATGGCAAATATCAAATTTGAAGACCCTTACCTTAAAAAAATTCTACATAAAAGTGGAGTGCAATTTTGACAGTGAATTCCAAAATTTTATATGGTTCATCTTCAGTGTTCCAGAGATTAATTTGCTGGATAATAAGATTTATCAAAGATGCTCTTTGTCAATCGAAAAGCGAAAACGATAATGTTATCCAAACGCGTAAACTTCTCACGAGTCAACAAGTCCGAACCATATCACTAAAAATCAAAAAGCTAATGAAATAATTCACTATCCATAATAATGTGGTGAAATGGCATGTGCATAAATTCATGGAGAAGGTGAATGTCACATATCTCGATCTTGAGACTCTAGAATTGCGAAAGACTAAGCAGAGAGAATATCATCACGCGGTCTGAGAAGATAGAAAAGAGTAGTACCTTGGTAACGTGTGAAATCACTGTGTGACGAATTTGAAGAATTTGGTTTTTTTTTTTCTTTTAAAACGGATCTCATGGGAAGAGCAAAGAACACAACTACCTTGATGTAATGTCTTTTCAGCGTCATTAGGTTGAAGTTTATTCTCAATTTTTCAATATTTTAATTTTTTGAAATAATGGCTCAGAAATTTCTCACAGTTGAGACATTTCTTTCTACGATTTTTTAGTGGGACTAATGGCAATCTTTCAAGTGATAATTAAGCGGAAAGAGTTGACTATTTATTATATTACTGATTTGGCAATATGCAATATGCAATGATTGATGATGTAATCATACAAAAATTTCAAAGGACAATATTTGTAACGTCAGCTTCTAACTTCTGATCATTGGTCACCTGTACTTTTGTAGTGAATACACCCAACATATTCAAGTCACTATCTAATAAAGACATATCAGACGCATTTCAAAGTGAGTTCTAAGCTCACGTGCCACTTCAAGCTTTCAGATGATACACTCCCAAAAGTTTGGAAGAATCGGACAAAATCTTCATATAAAAGTTTTAATCTTACCTTCTTTTATAATAAATTACAAGATAGAATCAATACTATAATAGTTGTAGAGACTCTCCAGGAGAGGACAAGTCAGCATTTTGAGGCTTCAGAAAATTGACACATCATCCAAATTATTATAACTACTAACCAATCAAAACAAAACAAAATAATTTTATTATTTTTGAATTTTATTTTATCTAAACCTAATGTTCCATTCTTGTCTTCGAAAGCAAGAGAAGGCAGAAAAACGCTTGATCAACGGCTGCAACTCAACCATAGACGGAAAATGACATCAAGTCCTTCTAAAATTGATCTTATTTCTTCAATCGACACTTTGTGTTCTTCCCCGATTGTTGCTTTTTCAAACCCTAATCCTCTTTCTAAGATATTGGTGAAGAACCCTTGATCTATCGTCTCTGCCGTGACCTCCTCTTCCTTATAATCCACCACGTCGCTTCGCGATTGACCTACTGGGTATCAAAACACGTCACAACTGTTGTTGCGGCCAAGCTATCCAAGCGGCTTATCTACAGTAGGTTCTGATGGTTAGAGAAACCGATCCCAAATCCCATTTCTCCCATCTGGTTGTGAGATTTCACTTGATTCTCCTGAACAATATAGAAGCTCTCCCAATATGTTTCAACATTTTAGTGACTCGAAAAGCACACTCTTAAGTTGGTTAGATCTCTTATGCATTTGGTTCTTTCGTTTCTTTGAGAATCTGACGGACTAAGAACTGAATCATGTTTTTGAGCTCTAAAATGTTGTTTCGGTATATACAGATTCCTGGAGTTATTTTCTCGAAAAAATTTCCAAAGAATTTACTCACTTTGTCTTAAACTTGCCCTTAATCTTGAAATTTTCGCAGGTTAAAACTGGTAAGAAGACGTTGATACTTCATGGAACGAAGACGAGCGCTACACTTAGCTTTGTATTGATGGAATTGTATTGTCTAAAGAAGGGAGCTGCCATCAAATTCTCAAGGAGAAATGACAATATGAGACCTTTTGAGAGTGGAGATAAAACGTCTTTGGAGTTCTTCTCTCAAAAAATCGATTGTAGCATTTTGTGGTAAGCTTTTGTTTCGATTTTGCTGATAGCAAAAGCATATTAAAAAGCTTTGGCAGTAGAATGGTGATGATTTATATCTCTACATGGACTTTTGGAGTTTTTTATAGTTTTGATTTTGTAACTATGAATTGCTAAATGTTCGACATTTCACATAAATTACTGACTATGGTTTGATCAAACTTACTTTGTTGTGAATCGTAACAATAGCTTCATTTGGTGGATGTCATATTATAGTATGACTCTCACACAAAGAAATGACCTGACAATCTTGTACTCAGAAGAATTTATGGTCAACATGTCTATGATCTTATAGAAGTTGGAACTGAGAACTTCAAATTTTTTCTATCATTTTCCTATGACAAGAAATTAACACCTCATGAAGGATCAAAGCTTTTCATTCGCTTTATTGGAGAAGGGTTTGAGAATGTACAAGAGCTGATGCAGCTAAAAGAAGTCATGATTGGTATGTTCTAAGGCAAGGTAAATTTTGTCCCCTCTTAACATCTATGCTTTTGTCAAGTATTTTGACCCTTATGGCCTATGTTTGTAGCTAATTCCATAATCAACATCAAGAAATATGATTTCTTTTTTTTATGGTTCTGAATTATGATTATAAGTGTCGTTCGCTTATAACAGAATTTAAAGGAAGTATAATTATATATGTGCAGGTTGTGAATAATCTAAATCTTATTGGTCGAGATCGTGCTTATACATCTTCAGCAATATCTCCAACTAAGGTTTTCCTTACTCACTGCACAACTAAGCTTAAAAAGTCATGGACCATCTGTCTAGAATAGAGCCTAAGGAAAGAAGCAATGGATTTGGTTATCCGGCGTAATCTTCTTCCCAACGAAAGCCTAAGGAAAGAAGCAATGAAAATATCTAATGAAAGTCCTAAGAAGGTAGTAAAAGACATAAAATTCCTAAGCTTTGTCTCATGTTTGTTTCTTTAAACATAAACTAATGAACAATCAATCATATTATCTATTTCTTAGAAGGAAAACGTTGTTTAATATGCAGTACAAGGGAAGTTTAGGAAGCTTTATATTCTTAATCATAAGGTGAGAAAGCACATAAACACGCTGAAAGTGCTGGGCAAATATCCAATTTTGAACACTATTATCCCAATTGTTTCAAATTGTGCGCAGGTTGGAGAATACCGATTGCCTGATAAGTCTAAGGGGTTAAAGAGAGAGCAGAGAGAGGCTAGCTGAAGAACAAGGAAAAGGGTCTACTCCAAGATGAAGAAAGTATACAAGTAAGGAGAATATACTTTACCGGAAGCATCAAAACAATATTTGTGATTAACTAACAAAGCATGTGGGCACAAAAGCTGCTTTTGCAGATTTGAAGTCATGCTTAAAAGTTTTTCTCTAAGGTCTATACAAACAACTACAAAATATCATTTCATTTCATTGTAAAAAAGACAATCCCGCGGCATTGCCGCGGGTATCTACCTAGTTTTAGTAAAAGTACACCAATTTTTTTATATATTTGCATTTGAAAGATTCCACAGCATCTTTACTGCACAAAAACACACAAGCATGTCTATAATGTATACTAAGAATATATATAAAGGGCAATGCCATTGTCCATATATTGATAAGATTCTAACTTCCAAACTAAATAACTTAAAACTAACCAAAAAGAAAACAGACAAATCTGTAATCAAAAAAGGATCATCAGCATCATCTTCTTCCTGCGGAGACCTGCGGATACTTTATGTAAGAAGAAAACACAAATATTTACTTCCATTGGAAAATAACAGCAGCAAGGGTTATGCTTAAACTGTGTGCTATCCGAGATTTTCGATATTTTTCTAGCAGTCCGCATAGGCAAAGAATAGTAGCAAAGATTAGTTCCAAAACGCAAATTCATAGGGAAAGGCAGTGTACTCCATCTGGTAGGTTCTGAGGCATTGGTCTTACTACAATGTATCTCTCAGGTATTGGTTTTACCATAGAGGATTGTGAAGGGTGTCCAGGGTTGTTGTTATCCACCGGGCCCTTGCTATGAAACCTCGCAAAACGGTTAATAACAGAGAATCTTTCCATATCCGCGATTTCGCATCTTATGTCTGCCATTGACATTGTTTTCTCCAGTCTGCATCAAAGAATTGGAAAATAAAGTATTAGTAACATGCTCTCGCTTAACCATGACTATAACTTTGGTATCATTGAGAAAAATCTTATAACATTAGTGTGAAATGCTAAGATAAGTATTAGAAACTGATAGATGTTGCTTCATACCTGTCAAAGCTTTCCTCGAGTTTCTTTGCTTTCTCTGTTAATCTTTTAGCAACTTCAGAATGTTGCATATCCTTTCTCTCAATATTATCATTCTTTTCCACTATCCTATAAAGATATTCAGGGTTAGAGAGATTTCATGACTTTAGTAAAGAGATTAAACATTGTGGCTGAAGTAGTATAAGGAAAGTTGAAACACGATTCTATCAGTACAACACTCACTTCTCAACCTCATGTGATGATGATGGCAACGCATTTTCTCTCTTGTTTGTCAGGCTACAAGCATCACCAAGAGCAGCTCTAGAAACAAAGAATGACACAGTACTGTAGCTTGACGATGCAGCTGAAAATAAAATGAATGAGGGTGGCGGATCAAAAAGCTGTTGCATAAGCTTTGATGTTAGAACAAGTCTTCTCTTTGAACGGTGCAACGGCAGTGCAAATTCAAAGGTCTGAGTATCATACTCGGCCTACAATGCAAAGCAAAAGAACATTCAAAATACAGAGATAAAATCATATATCAATCACTCCAACCATTTTCCATGAGGTAATATACCTTTTCAACTAACACCTTCGAAGCTCTGGCCCATTCTTGTTCTGCCCCGCTGCAGAGAGAACTTATCTTTTAAGTTAATTGAATGAGAATGTATGGGGTGAAAGCAAGACATAGAAACAGTATGGGATAGACCTGGTAGTGTGATCCTTTTGGAATGCATTAGAGACCTCCTCATGCCAAGCCAACTGCTTCTTTCTCACTAGTTTGCGTTTTTCTGGTGCGATAGTATCTGCTTTTTTGTTTACTATGTTTAACGGCTTAGAATGCTGAGTTAACTGATCAGGAGTGTCCACAGAGTCAAGTGCAGGTTGCATTTGGTCATTTCTAAAGGCTCCCATCTGCTTGAACCACACTGGCGCTGATGCGGGAAGCGTAAGATGGCTATGCTGCATGCCACTAACTAGGGTATTACTGCCACTGAGCTGCTTTTCCCTGGAACAAACATTTTGCTCCATCTTTGAGTCATCAAACACAAACGACTTAGGCTGTGTCATTGAGCTCATGCCACTACCCATTGGCATTTTGAGTCCATCTTTTTGTGCATATAACTTTGAATTTGGACTGAAATCCATGTTAGTCTCCCCCTGCAATTTGTTAACATCTTTGTTTGAGGCAGTAAAAAAAAAGATATTCTTAGCCGCAGCTCCCTGCTCTTGAGGCAAACCAACCCTCTGCGGCATATCATATAATGCGGAAGACATATGTTCGGTTTTTTTCCAGGCTGTGGCATGACTTCCCGACATCTCAACGGGTGACATTGAATTCAATGGAGCTTTGAGTGATTCTTGATCAGAAGGATGTTGGCGAGTTGGTAAGTCCATCCACACATTGAATTGCCGATTTGCACCTTGTTGGGGTGATCTAGTTTGACTAGAGGTGCAACCTCCAAGGCCAGTATCCAACTGAACTCCTGGAAATGTTGCGTTGTCATGTTGGGATGCTACAAATGGATTGACTGTCTGCATTTGGGATGGATATACTGTAGCCGGGTTATTCTGTTGAATATGATGCGGAAATGTCCCCATTTTCCTGAGATGATCAGGCACATTCATCCATTTTCCACCTTGGGAAGGGTCAAATGAAGACACGCCAGATAAGTTACTAGTGAATGGATCAGCTGTACTAGAGGGGCGATTGCATGTCTGAGATGGCAACTGATCAAGCATCCCCGAGGATTGCAGATACATATTCCCCGTAGATAAATTATCGAAAGACACACCTGATTGCACCTGTTGATTTCCTCTCCATATCTTCTGTTGAGGATTACAATCAACCCAATGACCTGTCAGGTTTGATGACCTCTGAGTGGGATCAGGAGTATTTTCATCCTGGAAGACACACGATCTCAGCTGATTAGAAGGCAGCTGAAACCCAGGAAAGCTCGAGTTTAACAACCCCGAGCCTTGCAAGGTATTATTAACACAAGCAGCATGCTGCTTATCACTGTCCATAAAATTAGAAATGTCGTTAATATCTGCAGGTAGTTCCATATTCTGATATGTCAAACTGCTAAACTCCTCCTGAAGACCAGTATCGCTGCTAGAAGCTTCTGCAACGGCAGTCTGCATAAGCGCGCTCCAGCTCCCACTTTGCATATTAGATGGGAAAGGGTTCGAGAGATTCACATTATCAAATTTGTCACCGAATACTCCAGAAGCAATCTCAGATATACTACTATCTTCCATACTGAACAGAATCTTCTCTTCTAACGGGTCCAGAGGAACTAATTCCTGATTTAGCTCTGTACCCTTCTGCTGAAACGGTTGCTTCCCACTGGAATCTTTTGAAGAAGCGTCAAACTTTTGAGAATTTCCCATAAGAAGATTGCCAGAGAGCATTCCGTTATTCAAACCGTGGACAGCACCTGCCTCAGAGATACCACTCCCCTGTTGTAGAGATCCATGCACTGGAGACAAATCACACTGATTTTTAAGGAAGGGGCTATTAAAATCCGATAACTGCATCAAAGATCTATGCGATTGACCACTAGGAGGCTTAGCTGCTAAACTACCAGGTTCCTGATACATGAACTGTGGACTCGCATTACCTCTTGCATTAGCAGCAGCAGCAACCGGAGTACTGTATCGAGAGATATCAAGCTGCTGAGAACCAAGACCCATCGAAAACATACTTCTGTTGAGCATTCCCGGGTTTAAAAACTTCTGCTGTTGCTGCCTTTGTAGCTGCGGGAATAACTGCGGCTGAAACTCGGGAAGCCTTGTCTGGAAACAAAATTCACTACTAGAAGCTTCAGTAACCTCAGACCTTTCTGAATTCGTTGTAAGCATTGGACTACCAACGTAATCGAAATCTTGCTGAAACTTGGTGTTGAGGAGTTGGTTATTATTATAACCTAAGGTTTCACCAAACAACACTTGTTGATGATTCTGTAACCCTTGCAAATACTGTTGCTGGTCGAGCAAAGAAGCATTCTGATTCACATACATATCTCTTGACTGCATCGGTTACAAGACAAAATTTCAACAATCAAAACTTTAGCAAATTGAATCAAATCTCCTAAAATTTTTGAAGAAACTTCCTAACTACATCATCATTATAAGCTGATCCCTCTCCAAACACAATAGATCCATCAACAACATCTGCAATATTCAAGAGTTGTTTAACCAAATTGAAGCAAATGGCGAAACTAATTGTAGAAAACAGCATTCGAAAAAAGCACAAAATTGAAGAAGGAAGAAGAAACAAAACCTTGAAACACAACTAGTGATGTCTTAAGGAGAGAATCGTCTTTAGGGTTCTTCTCAATTTGCAACCAAAATAATAAAAATATATATAAAAGCGATTTTTTCTTTAAAATTTATTTTCCCTTTCTTCTTCTCTGACTTGAAATTTGCAGTTTTTGATCCTCTTTCTTCCTCTGAAGAGAGTAGAGTGAGAGAGTTTCTGATTCTTACAAGATGGAAAATTTTCGGACAAGACGCCGAAAGAAGATAGAAGACGATTCAGTGTGAAAAAAACGAAAGAGAGAAAATTAATTTCTTCCCGTCAATTAAAAAAAACGAAGAAACGTGAAAAATGAAAAAAAGTTTATGAAAATTCGTGACAAGGAAACGAACCTCAGGTTCAGTGTTTGGTTCGGAGATAGAGGAGTGGTGATTCCAGTGTGCAACGTGTATCAGACGTTGATGTACTTTTGTTTTGATTCAACGGTCAAGATGATTAGAGTTTAAGATCGTGCGGTATGGGTTTTCACGAGAGAAAGTAAAAGATAACTGCGAATCATTTAAAGCGCGTCTGAATTTGTTTTGGGTTACCTCCACGCGCTTTAATCAACGCGTGGGTTTACTTTTTTTTCCTTTTCTTTTCTCCACTGTAGCAACTTTTTAGCAATTTAATAAGTTACACTATTTATGTTAAAAAAAATATAAGTTACACTATTTTTCTTTTGGTTTTACTTCAAAACTATTCTGTATTTTTAATTTAAATTACAAAAAGACAATTTTTGTTTACGATCTATTGGTGCAATTTTTCCCCGCCAAAGGAAGCGTAACAGAACTATGTTTTAATAATAGTTGTTAAACAGTAAGAACAAAATTGCTTCTGATCAAAAAAAAAAAAAAAATTTAAGGATTCAACACTTCGAAATATGAAGAGAGTGTACACAAAAACCATACAGACATTAAGCTTTCTCCAGCAGAACTTGCAACAGTTCCTTACAGGATTTTTATGGAACAGAGAGTCTTGCCGTTTCTATGTTTTGCATTTGAATCAACGAAAAAGAAAACAGTCGAAAATTTTCGGATTTAAGACCTAAGAAAATTGTGTTTAGTTTTTGTTCCACATTTCATGTAGTAAAAGAAATAATCGAAGGATCTCGGGTTCCAGACCTTAAGAGATTGCGATTCCAGAAGAAATTCGAAGGTTAGAGTCTGCTCCTCCGCTGATGACGCTATCTCCTTTCCACCAGTCGGCGGATAAAACCTTTATAGAAGCAAGTGTTTCTCAGGCCGTTTCAGTCATGATTCACGAAACAACTAAAAGAAGAGTATAAGATAGAAACGATTAGTTTACTGTACCTTATCCTTGTGTGTGTCGATAACTGACAAAGGCCACTGCAAATGGAGGAAGACATATTAGTTTCAAAGCGAGAAAACCGTGGTTTATGATGGAAAAGGTGTATGTGTCTATGTAATTACAGCGGTTCTGAGATCCCAGAGCATGATTTTTCCATCATAGGAAGCCGAGAGCAAATGAAACCACGAACTGTTGTGCCATTTACAGGCAGAAATCCATGATGAGTGTGAAGAGAACTGAAACACGGGAGCGGATGTTCCTACAGAGTAAATGAAGATAGTTTATTCCACAGCGTAACTAAGAACCCAGGTCTGGTTATATACTTTAACTCGGCATAAGTTCTTCCTATGGATCTCTCACCTGGCTTACGAGGATCCCATACTCTAAGGATTGGATCTGAGCCACCAGCAGCTACAAGTGCAGAACCTTCACCCCCAACATCTACCGTGTTGAGAGCTTTTCCACAGAACTACAATTTGATAGAAGCAAACTAGCTCTAAGCTTCACCGGAAACAGCTAAAAGGCACTGGGTTTTCAGCAACAAATGGTCTATGCGTTCCTGAATTTTTGACAAAGAATAATGTGATGAAAACATACCAAGCTCAGAGAATCTTTCCCTGTCTCAACATCCCATCTTCTAACAGAGTGGTCCCATGAAGAGGAATAAACTACATCATGCTCTGGCCAAACAACTGATGAGACACACTGTGTGTGTCCAACAAATGTAGTCACCGCTTCTCCCTATAAGAATTTCATTATCATTATTACTATCAGATACTTCATCTAAGAAAAAAAAAATTGTTGAAGCTCGTCTTCTCTTCCTCTCTCTCCGAGAATCAGAATGTGTGTTTTTCAGATGAGTTTGCATATCATTCAGACCCTAACGCACTTACCTCTGACTGCGATTCCTCTGCTTGGTTATTCCCTTTTCTTTTCTTCACTGATACTGACTCCCCTTCTGAGGTAGACTCATTTGTGTCCCATAAATTGATGGTGCAATCCCAAGAACTTGAGCATACCTAAAGGACATTAGACAGCAAAAGAAGCACTGAGCACGACGACATATATAGTAAAGTAGTCTTGGTTGCAAAACACAAGCGAAGTGCAGCAGGAAACAGCAAACCATGTTCCCAGATTTATCAGCTGCGACACTTTGCACTGAAGCCTTGTGCCCACGCAATATCTTGTACGCCCTAACTTTTGTAGTAGGGTCAACTGATTCAGCTGTAGCAACCTTTATACATAAAGAGATGACTTTAGTTGACAGAAAAACTTACATTTGGTTAAATATTATTAATGTTTACCTTAAACAATCTCAATGTCCGATCTTTAGAGGCAGTGGCTACAGTAGCACTCTCTGCACCTGGATGCACGAATCAACCCAAAAAAGTGGCAAGAAATGATTGATGAGCGCAACAAGATGAAATGATTGACGAGCGCAACAAGATGAAATGATTGACGAGCGCAACAAGATGAAATGATTGATGAGCGCAATAAGACAATCCTTCTTTCTAATATCACTTGTTAGTAAAGAATATGCATAGCATAAAGTCTCCTGCTATGTTCATACCGTTGGAGTTTACTAAAGCAACAGAAGAGATTGCCCCAGTGTGGCCTTCTAAAATGTGTGTACAGGATCCAGCAGAGCTCCATATCCTTATATGGAAAAAGAAAAACTAAGATTCTTGCAAATGTTGAAACTTGAAAGAAATACATAAACATAAGATAAGCAGAGGCCTACAAGATATAATAAAATCAGTCAACTGATTACCTTCCTAAACCATCATAGCATCCAGTCAAAATGAACCTGCATTAACAACAAGAAGATCAGTACTACCACTAACACAACATTTACAAACAAACGACTATATTAATCCTAAACCATAACAACCACCGCATGGCCCTAATCTGTTTATTCTTTGCAGAGTCCACCATATTCACTTGCGAATAATAATTCCAACAGCAACGATATGGCAGATGAATACATTAACCCTTTATACAATTCTATGTATTCCATAATGACATCAATCAGCACAACGCAGATAAGTTACAATAAATCACATCATTGGTAATAGAAAAAATAGAAAAATCTATAGAGCCATTCTACATCATATAGTAATACACTAGACAGGAAAAAATTTTACCTGGACGAAGAGCCATCAACTGCACTGACCCAGTCATCATGCAATGAGGGGTTTTCCTCCTTCCGTGGTGTCACAGCTCTTATGTACTCGATTTCAAGAATTCTTTCCTGAAAGAGCCCAAAATTTAACTAAGTAACAGCCACCAAACTGAAACTAACACTAATTTGTTTTCCCCGCGAAATGAAAAGCTGCAGTGTTTAAAGGATGATTACGAATCAAAACATTACCGCTGATATTCCCTTTGCCTGAAGAAAGTGTTCGAGTGACATTCGAATAAGCTCCCCATCGATTAGGAAGTCAAATGGCTCTGTCTTCCACTCAGGGTTCTCTACACGTCCAAAGATAATCTTATGGGCGTTAGCGCGAGAATCAAATTTCCCAACATTAGTATGCAATCATACAGTTTAAGAAGAATCTGGATGATTCTATGTACGCTTTAATGTACAAGTACAAACAAATGATTGAAACAAACCTAGCACACTCTCGCACATAAGAAAGGGACAAGTATCCTATAAACACTTAGGATTTAACGAATCATAAGACAAGAACAACAAGCACCAGCAATCGAAATCAACGAGAGAGAAAGAGAGAATAGTACCGTCGCTAAGTATATTATTGACAACGGAAGAGAGACCGAGACGAGTAACATTAGAAGGGATGGCGACGGAGGTAACCGGAACTTTGAACGGAGAATCAAGCTTCGTTATGAATTTAACGTGAAGTCTCTTAGAAGCATCTTCTCCTTCGACATCCATTTTCGCCTCCAACTTCTCCAATCGCTAGAGCAAGACGAAGACGAAAAAGAAGAAGAAGAGACGGAAGTAGTAAATTAGGGTTCTGACTCGGGCAGAAGAGTGAGTGAACCAAATCACCCAGCAAGGGTTTAAGGAAACAATTAAATTACGGAAGTAGCCTTTCCCTTGCCTCTGTCCGGTTTAATCCGGTTCGAAAACTGAGTTAAGATCAATTTTTAGGCCCATAGTATATGGACCTAACCCAAGCTCCTCGAGAAACTTAAAAACATAATTTTACTATCTAGATATATAAACCACACAAGGTGCATTTGTTCCTGACGGAATAATAGCTGATAACATATTGATTGCTCATGAGCTCTTCCATGCTATAGAGTCAAAGAAGGATTGTGTCGAAAATTACATAACCATTAAAACCGACATAAGCAAAACTTATGATCGGGTTGAATGGCGATTCTTGGAACAAGTTATACGCAGAACGGGTTTTAATGGGATTTGGATTAAGTGGGTGATGAATTGTGTGACGACGGTTTCATTCTCGGTTCTATTAAATGGTGGTGTTTATGGTGAAGTTAAACCAACGCGTGGGCTACGTCAGGGAGATCCACCATCGCCTTATCTCTTCTTGCTATGCGCGGTAACAATGTCACAAATGATTAACAAGGCCAAAATCAACAAGCAATTTGTTGGTATTAAGATTTCTAAATATGCTTCAACAGTGTCAGACTCTCGCTCAAATACTTAAAAGTTATGAGTATATATCTGGGCAAAAGATCAATTTAGACAAATCGTCTATAATCTTTGGCATGAGGATAAGTGAAACAAGAAGAAGAAATATGCAACGAGAAGAAGAACTATCCAACGAGAGTTGGGGATATCAAGAGTTGGAGGAGGAGATAAGTATTTGGGGGCTTCCAGAGCAGTTTAATAGGAACAAAACGGAACAGTTTCAATACATAATTCAACGGGTTAAGCAGCACATTGGAAGTTGGCACACAAAATTCTTAACTCAAGCATGGAAAGAGATTTTGATTAAGGTTTTGGTTCAAACAATGTCAGTGTATTCGATAAACTGCTTCTTTCTACCGAAAAAGATATGTGACGACATTACCAAACTGTTAACAGAATTCTGGTGGGGGGAATGAGAATGGTCAGCGGAAGATTTCATAGGTTGCTTGGAGAAGGTTGTCGATCCCTAAACGATAAGGAGGCTTGGTTTTAGGGATCTACAACAATTCAACAGAGCTCTACTTGCAAAACAAGCATGGCGAGTGCTTATGAAGCTAAACTCTCTCTTAGCTCGGGTCTACAAAGCAAGATATTACTCCAACTCATTCTTCTTACGGGCTGATAATACAAAAAACTCATCCTATGGTTGGCGTTCGGTTCCAGCGGGGAAGGAGTTACTAAAAAAGGGCCTTCGTATTCGACTAGATGATGGTAAACAAACAAATATTTGGCATGACCCCTGGCTACCGACACTACCCCCCACGACCGGCCAATATAATGGGGCTAGTAGCTTGCGCAGGGTTGTTGACTTGTGGAACACGCATAGACGGGAATGTGATTTAGATCTTCTCCAACAACATCTAACTATTCACGATGCAGAATTGGCTTCTAAAATCTATCTCTCTAAAACGGCTATAGGAGACACATATGAGTGGCCATATTCGAAGGACGGAGCATATAATGTTCATTTGGGCTATTGGTTTGCGACCCATGAGGATCCAATACATGAACCTATTGAAGCACCTGAAGGGTCTCTTGAGCTAAAACGTCGTGCCTGGAAGATGAAAATTACTCCAAAATTGCAACACTTTGTGTGGAAAATTCTATCCAAAGCTTTACCAACGTTGGAGCGTCTTACATCTCGAGACATCGATATTGATCATACATGTCAGCGATGTGGTATTGGAACTGAGTCAATTAATCATGTCCTCTTCCAATGCCAATATGCGCAAGCGGTAGGGAGATGTTCACAAATCCTGCAAATGTATTAACCGATGGTAAGCTTGGAAGATAATATTGACCGGATATTACAATTTGGAGAGAATAAGAATCTCCCAGTGGAGATTTGCTATATCCCGATGTGGACTATGTGGATCATTTGGAAATCTCGAAATGAATTCATCTTTAAGGGTAGTTGACCCTTCGGTAGACGCGATTAGGGCTCAAAACTCAACAGTGTAGTGGAGTAGAATTATGGATGAACAACGACAAGAGTCGGCCATGATACCTCTAAAGTCTTCTCAATGGGAACCTCCCCTAACCGATTAGATCAAATGTAACTTTGATAGTGCTTACCGTAATGGCGAAGAACAAGTTGGGCTTGGTTGGATTATAAGAGATCACAATGGGATGTTTATCTGTGTTGGTCAAGTTACTCTACAGAAGGTTTCATCTCCTCTACAAGCTGAAGCAATGGATTTCTTCATGTGATCCAAACTATGTGGGCTTACCGGTGGCGAAATATTTGGTTTGAAAGTGATTGTCTGGAGCTACTGCAACTCATTAATGGTGTTAAGGATAATATCAAGGTAGCAAATATCCTTCAAGACATATGAGCGTGGATAACAAAACTATCGGAATGCTCGATTGCATATGTGAACAGAGAATGGAATGAAACGGTGGATAGATTAGCTAAAAATGTATTGTGCTCAAGAATCTCTTTTATTACCTTTGTAGTTCCACCATCTTACATATCTGAAACATTGTATTTCCATTTTCCGATCTAATAAATTAGCTGTTAAAAAAAGATATATAAACCACACTGAATTTAATTGAATACTAGTTGATCCATCTGTGCGGGGGGAGGGGGGCATGGTGAGTTTTTACCAACGTCGTCAAAAACAAGCAATTCTAATATTGGTTTCTTCGATTTGTCCTTCATTGTATTAAAATACTAAACAACGTCCAAAAAGGAAAAAACTCAAAAATCATGTTTGTTGTTTCACATTTAAAATCTCCAAAAACAAACGTAAATAACTCGGCCCAACTTATCGTCCCCTCTTTATCTCCACTCCCTGTTGGTATTACCTCGCAAAACCCCCCCATAACAATATAGGTTCTCAATCATAAAACATATACGCTAAATTCTTTGTTGTTCTATGAGGTTTCTCTTTGTCATCAGTTATTAGAATCTTCAGACCATATTATGACCAAACTCTTAAAAACACCACATATAGCTAGCCATGCGAAAATACATGTTTAGGCAGATACAAGCCAACCTTTCAAAGTGACTTCCCTAACTCTTGTTAATAGTAATTGCAAATACAATAGTCACCGGAACTGTCGAAATCTCATCCTAAATAGAAATCTCGCATTTAGAGGAGAGACAAACATCCTGGAAAGCATAATCATAGCTTCTATAACATGGGGAGCTAATTGCATAACCTGAAGCCTTATTTCAACGTCAAAACATGATTCAGCAAAATCATAGCTTCTATAACATGGGAAGCTAATTGCGTAACCTGAAGCCTTATTTTAACGTCAAAACATGATCCAACAGTCCCGATAACTTGATACTATTCAAAAAAATTCTGAATATAGCATGTTATCTTTACCATTTGTATTTGAAGTCTCGATGCTATCATCACTAAGATAAGTCCTCTCATCACCATAAAACGAACATTGAGAATGTGTTAGATAAGTTAAAACAATATTTAAAAAATATCTTAAAGTATCAAAACCATATTTACCTGTCATCTTTCACAACATATAATCGTTGATTTTTAGTTACAAATATGAGATTTTGAAACAAAAAAGTGCAAATATATAAATTAAGGTTAAATAGTTTTAATATAAACATGTACATTTATAAATTATGTTTAATTATCAATAAGATTAAATCATCATCATCGTCAGCAATTCTCTCTTTCTTCTAGCGACACTCATGAAGATCAAATAAAATATATCAAAACGCTTGACGAACACCAACGATAAAAGAGAAACATGAAGCTTGAATACAAGAACAAAACCAAAGTGAAAATATCAAAGCTATTAGAGAATTAGAAAACAAAGAAACAATTGAATGAAAAAAACAAAGGAAACATACCCTTTCACCGGATAAGACAAGCTCCATAGAAAAGTTCGCAGCAAAAGTTTTGCGTTTCAAAACTCACAGAACTTTTACACAAATCCTCAAATCAATCCTACGAGTATCTAAATCCGCCACCATGGTGGCATCAACAGCCGCACCATAAGACATTTGATCTACCGAAAAACAAACACCGATAGTTAAACATGATGTAATATAGAGATAATAAGATCTTGTATGCTAACCATTCGATAATAACAGAATTAGATAACTACAACATATTTCTAGGAGGCACATAATCTCGTTCAGAGATATCAAAACCAATGTTTTTTAAAAAAATAAATTTTTAATACATGAATTTCACGTAGGGGTAAAAGCATCAATAACATAGGAGAGAATATTTTACAGAGCAAAAAAACAACCGATAGCCAATCGTGATACGACACATAAGCAAAAACTATCTTTTCGAATTTTTTGATAAAAAGTGGCGAACTCCAAAATTGTGTCACGTCATCAACAATTATGTGAGTTCGCCACGTCACAAAGTGACTTCTCATATATATAATATATAGATATACAATTGAGGATTTTGAAAAAAAAAATTTATTGTAATAAACCAGTAAAGTTTTATTAAATTGTCAGTTGATACTTAGGCAGTGAATGGTGGAAGCGAGGTAGGGCGGAATTGTGTGCGGGGCGGGACGGTTTTCTTGTTTGTTATTATTCACGCTAAATGACAAATGTGAGATGAAATATAAGCAAAAGTAAGTGCGGGGCGGATTATGAAAGGAAAAAAAATTTCCTTGTATATAAAAAAGAAAAGCAGAGCGGATCAAAACGCATCAAGTATGGTGCTCTAGAGATGCGTTATTATTTTCTTAACTTTTTACAATTCATTTTTATTATTAGTCATATTTTAGTTAATTTATTGTACATAAAATATTGTACAAGTAAGTACATTTATGTCCAAGATATTTTTTCAATAATTGTTACATTTGAACATTATAACTATTATTTAATTAAAAAATGAAAGTATTCTAATAAAATATTATAAAAACTAAAAAAAATTTAAATTTAACTAAAATATACACACGTTGAAAATTTTTTAAAATATACACACTTATATTGTAAGAATTTATTTCTAAAGTTTGAAGTTTTGAAATATAGACATTTTTATTCAAAGTTTTAAATTTAATTGCGTATTTTAGTTTATAAAATATTTATCTACGATATGGATTTCCATTGCTCATACATTTTAAGTGTATATCAAACCGAATCGAGATTTAACCAAGATACTCCTTTTCTTACTTTTCAACACCTAAATAATGTTTTCTCTTAAATATTTACCAAATTATCCATTTTAGAATCATAAAATAAATGAAAATATCGTTTTAGTAATAAAAATAAATAATTTAAGTATACGTAATTACATTAATTCTATAAATATATTTGTTTTTTATTTTTTATTTTTAAATTTCTTATTTTTTACCAATCAACACATTTATTCCGCACCACAAATGATCTTTCACCAATCAAACATTACTCCGCACCGTTTTTTATCACTAACCACACTTGTCCTGCATTCCACACATACCACAGTTGAACTGCACCACATTTTAAATCCGCTTTTCCCACACTCTCAAAACCGATGTCACCATTCAGAGCCTTAGAATCCGAATAATAACAGTGGATTGTGTGTGCAGGACAAATAAATTAGATAGTGCAGTGCGGTTCGTGCGGAAAAAGCGGATTTAAGTAGTGATTGGTGCAAGGGTGCGGTGCGGATTTTAAGGAAAATTATTAAAAACCGCTTTTGGTTACCAATCAGAGAAAAGAAGCGGATTTTGTTTTTTTTTTGAAAAAAAATTAAAAAACCGCACACGAAATTGCCTAGAAGAAATTGTTCTTCTAATCAGAAAAAATGGCACGCAAATCAAGAGGTGTGGGAGAAGATTATACACCGCTTTTTTTTTCTCTTTCTTCTGTCTAAACATTTTTTTATTAATATCTATAATGCTATATATATGTTAGTAGGTTCTAAACTTTCAGACATAACAAAGCCTAAAAAAACACAACTATCTAACTGTGCAATCTTTAAGGAAAGAAAAAAAAAGCTTTTTCATTTTAATAAAGTAAACATATATTATTATGATTTTATTATATGTTTAATTTTATTTAAATTATAATATGTTATATTTAAATTACATACTAATTTGTAGAAAATATAGTTAAATATAACAAAATGCTTGCCATACAATATAACGTTTAATTCAATAAACCATTTAAATATTTATTGTTACCATATAGTTTTTGTAAAAAAATAAAATGCATTCATATTATGTTTATCTTTTATAAAATCATTATTGTAGATAAATCGTTTAAAAATTTTAATTGAAATAGTATTTTTATAATTGTTTTATAAAAATAAGTACTCATATTTATTATGATTGTTGATTTATATGTTGTACCTAAAATAATTATATAAATTTTTGAGATCATATTTTATTAATTTAATATTTTTCAAAATATAATCAAATTAGTCCGTAGAAAATTAAATATTTATTGTTGGTATATGTAGTTATGTCGTCTAATCAACGCCGAAACGTAAACACCGAGACTACCAGATTTAACTCCTCAAGCAGAAAATTCAAATCCTCCCACAGAAAGAAGCCTGAGGATAAATACTATTTCTGTGTTCTTATATTTATACTTTTTAAATTT
Source organism: Anastatica hierochuntica (assembly GCA_900406275.1). NCBI lineage: Eukaryota > Viridiplantae > Streptophyta > Magnoliopsida > Brassicales > Brassicaceae > Anastatica > Anastatica hierochuntica. The sequence goes on along the minus strand of OVAN01001203.1, from coordinate 22,668 downwards.
AATATAAGAAATAACATCATAATTTCATAATTTTGGTAGAACAAAAATAAATACAAATGGTCATACATACAAGAACAAACATTAATTCAATTGTTTGACGAAGCCATTGCCATGAACAACTATACACTGAAAAATCCTGATGTTATGTGTAGAAAGCATATGGTTGAAAAGTTCAACCACATATTCAACATGAATATAACATACAGTTTTTTTAAAAACAAACTTGATGAATTCAAGAAAAGTTACAAGAAGTGGAAGACTCTAATGAATAGTACTGGTATCACGGTCGATTCTGATACATCCATGATATATGCATCTGAAGCATGGTGGAAGGATCGTGAGGCTTTAAGTACATATACTCGTCGTACTCATCATAATATCCATTAAATTCAATGCATCAAGTAATATGATGATTATAAATTTATAGGAAAGCAAACTGACAAGAAGTTTTAACCGAAAACCCTCATAGTTTTGGGATGTGATGAAACGATGTCTAGCGTTACATGATGTTCATTCACAATCTCAAGACTCTGTGTGCCAAAGAAGAGAACAATTGATAAACGAGTGTGCAATTGATGAGGAAGGTCATTATGATTCTAGTAGTGATAGTGGTGATATACAACAAACACAAGTTCCTGAGACACAAGAGGAAGTGTATCGGGTTTTTGTTGATGACGATACACACCCTACAAACGAGATAGTACAAAATCATAGTCGAAGGGGTCAACAATGCGGGAGGCAAAATTTGCAGTCAAGCGCTAGACATACGAGTAGTTCACAGAGATCAGGTGGAAACTCACGACAGTCTATCGGGAGTGGTTCACGAGGAAGTCGTAGAAGACAATCTTTTGAGTCAACCATACAAGACACTTGCTGGATATATAGAGTTCCAACGACGGAGTTTGCAACAACTTCGTCCAGGTGCTTTTGACCAAGAAGACTACAATGAATGGAAAAAAGTAGAATCCATATTTGTTGCTCTAAAAATCCCTAAGGGCACAAGATTTTATTGGGAATGCTTTAATACGCGTAAAGAGTTAGTACATTGGCATACATATTTTATTAATATAGCTGAAAGCAATGACGAGGATAAACTGCAACTCCTAGAAGTTATGACTGATGTTTCACGGAACAACGAAGATGTGCCAAAACAATTAGGTCACAATTTTCAACAGTGAGGCACACCGCCAACTGCTCTGCAATGGGGTTCACCCTAAGCTGGTCTACAATGGGGATCACCTCAAACTTTTCAACAATGGAGCACACCACCAAATGTTCAACAATGGGGCACACCACCAAATGTTCAACAGTGGGGCACACCACCAACCGCTTCACAGTGGCGGCTTTCACTTAACTTTCAGCCATGGATTTCACCATCGAACATTAATGTAGGACAACAGACGCAAAATTTTCAACAAGGTGGTGCATCAGGATCGACTCCAACAAACGTTAGACATGGATTTTCAGCGGGAAGTCAAATTGATGCAAAAGTTGGAGATTCACCAAACATGCAACAAACTTCTTCACGCGGACTCGATTTCATAAATTATTTTGAAGCTGACAATATTTCACAAACACCTAGGCATGAAGATCTATTCAATATATGGGGAACTCCCGAAAGAACAAATAAAAATATAAATGAAGATAATCTCAATTCTTCAAATGACGAAGATTAGTTTGTGTAAACGTACTTTTTAATTATCGTATATGTAGAAACGTATTTTATGTTTTAATTACTACATTTCAGCATTACCTGCAATTGTTAAGAATAAGTTTATATTTATTTAATGTTTTGTTTTATCTCATGTTAAACATTTCAGGTTTTTCGCATATGACAGTTATTATCACAAGGCATCCAAAACCTAAGCTATGAAGAGAGAATTGAATTTTGGAATTTGAAAAAATGAGCAATTCATGGAGTTGATAATTCACCCAACATTGACTTACAACCATCGATATTTTGAAAGAGCACCAGTCTAAACCGAAGGAGGTTTGGGATGAAATAATATTTGGCGTAGACTACAACAAGATGATGCTGTTTGTCTTCAGTTACTACGAATGTCACTGCCATGTTTCACAACATTGTGTGATACACTACAAATAAATTACGGTCTACAACCAGCATTAAATATAAGTATTCAGGAAAGTGTGGCTATGTTTCTACGGATATGTGGGTACAATGATGTTCAAAAAGATGTTGGTCTGAGATTTGGCAGAAATCAGAAGACTGTCCAGAGAAATTTTATGGAAGTTCTTATGGCAACTGAATTTAGCATGTGATTATATTAGAACGCCAACAAGACAAGAGCTATATCGAATTCCTGATAAACTTATAGTAGATTGGACATATTATCCATATTTTAGTGGGTTTGTCGGATCTATGGATGAAACACATGTATGCGTAAAAGTGAAGCCCGAGTTACAATCAATGTATTGGAATCGACACGATAATGCATCCTTCAACATTATGGCAATATGTGATTTAAATACGTTATTCACATATATCTGGAATGGAGCACCAGGATCATACCACGATACAGCTGTTCTAGCCATGGCACAACAAAATGATTAAGATTTTCCCTTGCCTCCACCAGAAAAATATTATCTTGTTGATTTTGGCTACCTAAACAAACAAAGATTTCTGGCTCCCTACAGATCATCGCGAAACAGAGTTGTGAGATATCATATGTCTCAATTCAACTCTAGTCTAGCTCCTAGGAACAAACATGAACTGTCCAATCGATATCATGTGTCTCTACGTTATGTTATCAAGAGGACTTTTGGAGTTTGGAAGAAGAAATGGAGAATTCTTTCTGATTTTCCAAGAAATAGTCTACACGTGCAGAAGCGAGTGGTAATGGCTACAATGGGGTTACATAATTTTATAAAAATTTCAAACATCTCAGACGTAGATTTTGCATGTGTAATGGCATAAACATGAATAAACATCAGAGATCCAGAACCTGAAATAGGTGAGGTGCAAGAAGCTGAGGTAGCCGATAGAGAACATATGACCCAAATAAGAGACAATATTGCAGTGAATTTTCATATTATTTAATGTTTTACTTGAGTTAACAATTTTTTTTTAGATTATTTATTTTTGTGATATTTTTTTAGTAAAACAAAATAAACATTTTATTTCATTTAATTACATTAATTGTACAAATATATATTTTTTATATTATTTACGATCCGCGCCGTTAGTTTTTTTTTCACCAATTAATGCACTTATTCCGCACCGTAATTTTTTTTTCACCAATCAAACATTATTCCGTACCGCTTTTTATACAGAAATCGCACTTGTCCCGCATTCCGCAAGTACAACAGTTGAACGGCACCACATTTAAATTCGCTTTTCCCACACTATCAAAACCGCGGTCACTAATTAGACCCTTAAAATGCAATGTTGTTCAACTGCGGTATGTGCGGAATGCGGAACAAGTGCGGTTACTGCTAAAAAGCGGTATGGAATAATGTATGATTGATGAAAAAAATTTACGGAGCGAAATAAATGTGTTAATTGGTAAAAAAAGCAGTGTAGACATAAACGATGTAGAATCAAATATTTTTGTAAAACTAATGTAATTAAATGAATTAAAATTTTAATTTATATTACTGGAAAAATGCCATGAATATTAATTTAAATTAACAAATTTAGGTTGTAAAATAAAAAATAGTGTGAGAGATATATCTTGTAAACAAAATATAAAATTAATATTAGTAAAATTTTAAACTAAAATAATTAATTTACTTAATAAATAAAAAAAAATGCATTCTATAGACCACAAATATAGAAATTAAAATTTTATTTAAAATGAAAATTTTAATTTTTAATATAAATTCGGTTGGGAAGTCACTTTAGGTCAAGTGGTTAAAGGTCCACCTCTTCGGCCACCCCACCGGAGTTCGACTCCACTAAGTTGCATTGCACGTAGTAGGATTATTTGGTTATGGATTGGGCATTGTCGATCCAATTGTTGATAAATATTTATATATATAAATTCTGTTCAGGATTGTTCTCAATTTTTTGGTTCTAAAGTCATCCTCAACGATAAGAAACTTAAGTAATCTCTCAAATCTATTATTTTAATCACATAATTATATTTTACTATTTAAAATTTTAGAAATCAATGAGAAAGAGACACATTATATATATATATATATATTATTTTGAGTTGTATATGTGTATATGTATTATATGCAGATATCAAAAAGTTTTAACAAAAAAGGGTCCAAACCGTACTTGTGTTGCTCATGCATACACCTATAAAAGTAGTGGGGAAGAATGCAAAGCTAGTGATGGTAAAAAAAGAACAAATTTTAATATTTTTAATTATTTACTCTATACTGATTTTTTAACACAATACGCATCGCTTCTCAAATTTAAGTGTGATTAATGACATGGATCAACGCATCTTTTCACGTCGGATAATTATGTTCCGCCCCACGTCTCCATTCAGTACATGTAGAATGCGGAATAAGTGCAGTACATGTAAAATAAGTGGTACGAGATAATAGTTGAATGGCAACAAACTAATATACGGATAAAATAAATATTTATTTAAAATAAAATTTTAATTTATTAAAAATTTTAATATTTTTGATTTGTGATTATATTGTGTCACCTTAAATTTAAATATAACTAATTTTTATAAATACAAAATTGTAATTACTTGTATAATATTTTTAAAGTTTTTATTTAAAATTGATGTTTAATAAAAAAAATGCATAGTTGATATGGTAAGTATTAAAATATAACTCCTAATAAAAAAAAGAATAGTAAAAAAGCAAATAAAAGATGCATCTCCACCACATAATCTTTTGTGCGTTATGATCCGTCCCGTTTTTTTTTATTTTACACAGTGCGGTGCGGTCGAAGTGCAAATCGTGAGGAAATATTGTAAGGCGTTGAGTGGAATCAACGGGGCGGAGCGGTTTTTTACTGAGATGTGACAACTTAAAGATTATATACCATTCAAAATTATTATCATTTGCGGGACATATTTTGGAGTGTACCGCACTTAACTAATAATAAAAAATAAAAACAGTTGTATTTTGCATCTTTCCAGCAAGTGATATTGTAATGCACAATTTGTAGGTGGTTTATCTGTGGTATCGTATTTTTTAACTTTAATCAAAACAAAATTGTTGCTGAAAATTACAGCAACGTGATGTGTATATATATACTCTTTAATATATACACTCTTTAATATACACTTTTTAATATATATATATATACTCTTTAAGATTAAAATTTTTAATTTTAAATAAATTTATATTTATAATTGTTAAATAAAACCAAAACAAAATAAAAATTACTGAACTGAATCATATTATGTTTTAACGGATCCTATACTTTTAGATCAGAAAAACAAAATTGAACCAAGTACCAAATCGATATCTAAAATACTCGAACTACTGTTATATGCAAACGTAATAGTTATATTTAAATCTAAAATAATACAAATATCCAAATTACAAACTAGAGGTTGACAATTATTTATTAGTTCGTTTCGATTACTTCGATTAGAAGTATTTAGTCACCATTCGGTAATCGAAGCATTTCGTTTCAATTTTTGTTCAGTTCGGTTAGTTAAGAAGCTAACCGAATATTTTCAAAACTTTCAGAAATTTGGGATATTTTTCATGTATTTTGGTTATTTTTGAGGTATTTCAGATATTTTTCGGGTAATACGAATATTTTTAGATATTTAGTATAAATATTTACATATTTGTATAATGTTATATGTAGATATATTTGTATTTTGATTTTTCAATAAACTGAAATATCTGCAGTCATGTTTTGGTTCCGATACGGTTTTTTCGATTATTGAAGTTTGATATCCATTTGGTTATTTCATAGAACCGAACATTTTTTTGCGATTAAGATTCAGTTCGGTTTTTCGGTTCCAGTTTTTTTGCCCAACCCTACTACGAACTTGCTAATAGTAAATATTCACCTTGAAAAAAAATACTATTGTTAAATACTATCACTTTAAAATATTGTTTGGTATTTTAAATTCCTTATATTTATAAGAAAAACATTTAGTAATACAAATTAAACAATTTTAATTTATTTTATTAAACTAGTTGTACATATTTCTTTCTACATATTTTATGTTTTCCACCGTTTTTTTTCGCCAATCAACACATCTCTTCCGTACTGCAAATTTTTTGCACCAATCAAACATTATTGCATACCATTTTTTATACTTTAACCGCACTTGTCCCGCATTCTGCACGTACCGCAGTTGAACCGCACCGCATCTTAAATCCGCTTTTCCTGAACTCTCGAAAGCACCGTCACCATTCGGACCCTAAATTGCGAAACAAGTGCGGTTCACGTGAAACATCCGGTACAGGATAACTGATGAAAGGTAACAAAAATGATATGTGTATAATATATATATATATATATTAAGATGTAAATTTTGTAAACAAAATAGATTAGTGATTTTAATATAATTTTAAGTTAAAATAATTTATCTAATAAAAATATTTTTTGTATTTTTTTCCGCAAATAAAAAAATTAAAAGATTTATTTTAAAAAAAAATTTATTTATAAATATAACAAAAGCTAATTGTTGTTCTTAATAAGTGAAATCTCTAATAATGTTCGCTCTCTTTTCGGTTCAAATCCGGTTCAGAAATTTTAGTTACTCGGAATTTGCGTATATATTATGAGTATTCGATTACCCTATAATATTTATTGGAAAGAGTTGTGGTAATGAGCAAAAAAAATTAGTCTAATATTTTGGTTTTTTACTTATTTATATATATATATATATATATATATATATAGAGAGAGAGAGAGAGAAAGACATGAATGCATACAAAAACGTACAAGAAAGAATATAAACCACACCTAAATTGATGCTTATTTACTGTTGCAGAAACTAAAGCTTTTTTCTTCACAAAATGTAACCGCACTTCCAAATTTTATATTTTATTAATAAAAGTTTAAAAATCGTGTCGCACTAATGTTTTCTTCCTGAATGATGACATACAACATGGGCCCACAATATGCACTTAAAATCTGCCCTGTCATTAGCGAAATTATTGTCTCCATTCAAGCACTTAGGGTATGACTGCTAGACATCACTAACGTAAAAAAACTAGCGTAAAAAATATTTATTCTCACTTCCTCTGAAAATCTACCAATCAGATGAAAATTGAAAAAAGTAAAAAAGTAAAAAATTCATTTATTTACTCTATAAATTCATAAAAGTATTTAATAAATTAAAGACATCACCAACGTAAATACATAAATACATTAAAAACATCACTAACGCAAGAAAACTACAATAAAAGTATAACATTACTTTTTCTCTCTCCTCTTTCCCACTTCTTTTATTGTTTCTCCCATCTCCACTTTGAGGATCCGCCTGATAGCCACTTGTGGCGTTAAATAAAAGAAGAAAAAGAAAATTACACTGGATCCCATCGGGTTTGTGTTAATCAAGAAGAAACAGATAAAATAATATGTCAGTCTTTTTACTCCATACTTGAGCGTAAATTTTCCACTTGCCACAACAAGTTGAAAAGAGCAAACATTATTTTTAAATAAAAACAAAATAATTTATTTTCTCTTTCTTCTATATACACACAATAAAGTATTCACACACCATACACACTTTTACTCTTTTATCTTTCTTAAGTGACACAATACACATTTCTACTCTTCTATCTTTCTTAAATATTCAACTTCTTCTCTCTTCAATTTCTTTTCGTTTTCGTTCATCACGTTTCAATTTTTGCCGACGTTCTCGATACGTCACGTCTATGTAAATATATAATAATTATATATTACATTTATATTTATTTGGTGACAAATTTTAATATTTATTTTATATATTTAGTTATAACATTTACGTTTATATAAGTGTTAATTTAATTATAATAATTTACGATATGTAAAATTTCAACATTATAAATAAAGTTATTTAATTCTTTTCTTTTTTCACAAATGAAACTAACAATTTTAACTGTTATTATCTTATATTTTTATTATTAGAGATGAATGATAGATCACAAAACGTACGTTCAAGTGCGAGTCAAGGACGTCAACAAATTGGTCATACTGGATCATCAAGTCGTGCTAGCAGTTCTAAAGGTGGTGGTGCAAGATCATCAAGACATGGTGACGGAACAAGCGTTGAAAATCCAACAAATAATGTATGTTATATTTTTTAAAAATAACTTCTAAATTTTACAAAACTTTGATGTTTAATAATAATGATATTTAAAAAAAATTAAAATATGATTTAGTATAAGTAGGCGCCTAGAACAACACGAATTCTGCTTGAACTTATAATTTCTGAATTAGAAGCGGAAGATTACACAGTTAGGCTACTAGTAGGTGCTGGAAAACGAAGAATAGAAGAAAAGTTCCATGAATTAACTGGAGAGTCAGTTAAACGGAAACCTGAGATGAAAGGAAAGATTGTGTAACTACAACAACATATTAAGTAAAAGCATTGGTGTATACGTTGATGACACAACGAAAAAAATTAACATGTTGCCGTCTTAGTGGGCAGATCTATGGACGATAATTTAATAATTTGAATTGTTTATAATTAGCCATAATTAAAGTTGATTTTTATTATTTTTTAGTTATTCATATCATATTCAATTGATGATTATGTAAGATTTGTAATGATCATCTTAAATCAATTCATTAACAATTTTAAATATTTATTATTTCAGGAGGTTCCACCTAGCAGTCGCAAGTATGTAATCGTCTTAAAAAATAATCCTCTTCCATTCAAAGATTTACTTAATAAAATATATGGAGAATATGATGTGGAACAAGATGATTAATATTCACCACACATGTTAAGAGTTCATCTCCAAAATAGAGAAAATGAAGAAACACTTGATGATGATGCGGTTGATGGTGAATAAGTAGAATATGGTCAAACCTTATTCAGATCTAAATATAAGTGTATCTGATGATGATCTGCCAAGAGTTTGTCGGTCACATGTTCGTCCTACTAGAGAGACAACTCAACATTCTCCATATACGACGAGAAGGTCATCTTCATGAGGTCGGAGTACATCTACACGGCGTACACATATGAGAAGAGATAATTTTGAGGCCCAAATTGATGGAGGATTCCAGCGCATGGAAGAATCCCGGGGACAATTGCTGGAGGTGGTGCGTGCACGCCAAAACTCAAAGCCAACGTACGGAGATGCACTTGCAGTACTAAAATCTTTGCCTATGAAACCAATGAATACATTTTGGTGGGAGGCAAACAAATTGTTAATGAATGATGAAGAGATTTGTGATGGGTTTATGAAGTTACCCAGTGAAAAAATAAAATTCGGCACTTAGAAAGGTTAGCCGGCGTAGATCGATTTGGAAATCCTTGTGATCTTGTAAACCTGCGAGTGACAAGCAGCAATAGTGGAAGTGGTCGGGATGGATTTGATGCTTCTGGTTAGGTTATGGTGGCTCTTTTGGTCGTAATTCTATTGGCGGAGGTTCTATTGGCGGAGGTTCTTTTGGTGGAGGATATGTTGATGGAGGTTCAAATGGTGATGAAGGATTTTTTTGGGGGGAGGATTTCTTGGTGGAGGATCTATCGGTGACCATGGATTTGTTGGTGGAGAATCTGCTGGTGCAGGTTTTGTCGGTGATCAAGGATTTGTTGGTGGAGAATTTGCTGGTGGAGGTTCTGTCTGTGATCAAGGGTTTAAGTAGGCACTGAAGATGACGATGTTTTGTCTTCTCATTCATTCGGCGGAGTTAGTTCACCAACCTTTTCTCCTAACTTTGGGTTCTATGGTTCATGCACCCATGAGACAAACATTTCCCATTCATTTGGCATTGACACTTCTAGATCTGCAGGGTCAACTTCTAGCAATGCTGCTAGAATGATTAACTTTTTTAAGAAGGAAAAGGATAAGAATAAAAAAATAATAATATTGATGTTATCTAATAAATGTTGCTTTAGTTATGTATTAGTATTATTGTAATAAAAAAATGTTTTAAAAATTCTAACTTGAGTTTATATGAAATATCAGGAACTTCGAATTGCTGAGTTACGTTCATGCGAAATCAAAAATCTTTGTGATGAAGAGATTACAAAGTTGATGTTACTTGAAAAAGAAGAGGTCATGGAAACATGCATATCTCCTATGTTGCAGTATTACACGAGATATTTTTATAAGGAACCTAGAAGTGCATAACAAGGAGAAGGATGAAATATTATACAAGGTCAAATTTACGGTAATGAAATCTCATGTTAAACACTTATTAGAATGAGTTCAGAGGCATTCATACAGTTGTGTAGATTACTGCATGAAAAATATGGCTTAGAAAACTCTAGACAAGTAAGCCTTGATGAGAACGTCGCTATATTCTTAATGATTTGTGCTCAAAACGATACACAATGTGATATTGCACTAAGGTTCGGCCGTTCACAATAGACGATTTGGCGGAAGTTTCACGCTGTTCTTCAAGCATTGGAACGACTGGCTGTTGATTATTTGCGGCCACAAACTGCTCAAGAACTTATATCTATCTCAAATTGTCTACCTAAAGATAAAGGATTTTGGCCTCATTTTAATAGATTTGTTTGTGCACTTGATGGGGTGCATGTACCGATTATGGTGACATATTGTAGAGATGACATCTGGTTTATAAACAGAAAAGGATTTGCAAGCCTTAATGTTTTGGCCATATGTGATTACAATATGCTTTTTATTTATTGTTTTGTCGGGATAGCAGGATTTGTCCACGATGCACAAGTGTTGGCGACTGCAATACGAGATGATCCGATGTTTCCAGTACCTCTAGAAAATAAATATTATCTTGTTGATTCGGGATACGCTAATAGACGTGGATATTTAGCTCCGTATCGAAAGGACCACAGAGAGGGTACAAGGTATCATTTTCACGAGTTTCAAAACAGTGGACCACCTCGAAATAGTAACGAAATGTTCAATAAGTTGCATGCTTCTTTACGTTCTGTTATTGAACGGACATTTGGTGTGTGGAAAAAAAAAATAAAGGGTTCTTAATAAATTTCCTAGATATGATATCGCCATACAATGACGTGTTATCTTCGCCACAATGGATCTCCATAATTTTATTCGGCAACACAACATCATAGACTTTGATTTCGAAAATATCAATACTGAGAATGATTTTGTTTAAGAACAAAATATTGGAAACGACGAGCAAGAAGAAAATAATGGTGTCGGAGTTGAAGAAAAATCGGAAGCAAAAGTGTATATGCGGATAGTTCGTGATCATATTGCTCAACAGATATGGACAGCGAATCGACGTGGGTCTCGACTTCGTCGTTAATTGTATTTGATTTTCCTAAAAATATTTTTACTTAAAAAATATTTACGTGATGTGTGTATTTGTAATGTGTTTCAAATTAGTATATATTTTAATAAATAATTTAAAATATATTATATTATTTTAATATTTCTTATTTACTCTCTTTTACTCTTATCCACTACCAATCAAATAATTATTTATTTTACTCCACTTTACTCTAATCATAACTTTTCTTTTCCTCTCAATTTAACTTCTTTTAATTACTCCAATTTACTGTACAACCCACTAATCGCATCCTTGTATTTTCCTCTCTCTTACACCTATACACATCAATCATACCCTTCGTTTAAAAACCGTGGGACATTAAAAAAACCGGAATTTAAATTGCATTTAGCGAAAGAAGAAATAATGAAAAAACAAGCAAATATGAGGCAAAAACGGCATAAGATAAATTGGATGTAGATGTTTAAGTCTCTCTGCTATGTAATCAATTATAGTAAAAAACAATTTGAGAAAAACAAAAAGAATAGCATAGCACACGTGTCGGAAGAACACATGTTTGTCAAAAGATTTTATCTGCTCGGCAGTGAAGTTATCATTCCGTCTTTCCTCTATAATCATCCACTTGCGTTTATAAAGTTGAGACAAAAAAAAATCAGAGGAATCAGCTCATATGCCCCTATCTCTTAACATTTCAACTGAAAAACCCTTCAAAAAGAATAAAATTTACAATCATTTATTTTTTATCCGAAAAATGAGTGAATTACATTTAAACCTGTATAAGTCACCATATTTACAATAAAACCAAGGGTTAAATCGTCCACCCATAGATCTGTCGGATCTTAATCGGGTCAACCAGAAAAATGTAAAGCAAATACTATTTTAAATCGTGGTAACACAAAGTTAATGATAAAACGCGATTTCAAGTCGCATTTCCCAAATTCACGTGCTATTCAATCCAGAAACAATGTTCTACAGTGGAAACAGAGTTGTCGACGGTGACGACAGAAAAGGCAAAGTGGTGAAATACGCGATTTCAATTTCTATGGCCCTAATTATAGATCGATCTTTATCGCTCTTTATCTTTCTTACACTTCACCACTTTGTCTTCTCCGTCGCCGCCGTCGACCACTCCGTTGCCACTGTCGACCATTCTGTTTCCGCCATCGACTCATCAAGCATTGTTTCTGGGTCGACTGTACATGAACTTGGTAAAAATGAATTTTAGTGGTCGAATGGGTGCCCGAAACCATGGAATTTAAGTTCTTGCGAAAGTAGCACTAGTAAAACTGATAACTGTAGTTTTTTATTCGGCCAAACGATTTTATTTTTGTTACCTTCTCATTGTTCGCATCAGTCCTGTCTTTACATGTTCTTCTAACTACTCGACCATTCTTCAATGATGGATATTGATGATGAGAAGCATCTGACAAGTGTTTCCGACGGTGACACTAGGTGGCCATTATAGACGAGACACCTAGTAGTGATGATGATGAATGATGTCCTAGTTGTGTTGTTATGGTTGTCATGTTTACGGTGTGTATTATAGGTGTAAGTTTTGGTTTTTGTTTTTGTTTTGGTTTTGGCTTAATTTAAGTTTTTTTTTTTACTTGTAACACAAAGTAACACAAGAGTGAAACTAGGTAAGTACGGTTACGTCGTGTTGTAGCCCGATTCTAGACACGAGCAAAGCAATTAAAGATAACAGAGATAGCTTAAATATAGTAGATCATCCGACGACATTCACAAACCGAAGACCAAATCAAAAATTGAAATCGAAAACCGAAGACCAAATCAGAAATTCAAAATCGAAAACCGAAGACCAAATCAGAAATTGTAATCGAAAACCGAAGATCAAATCAGAAATTGAACCAAATAAATTTATGATTAAATGTATTATCACAAATGGTATTGAGAAATTCTGATTAACCCGACGGTATTCACAAACCGAAGACCAAATAAGAAATTGAAATCGAAAAATGAAGACCAAATAAGAAATTGAATTCGAAAACCGAAGACCAAATCAGTAATTGAAATCGAAAACCAAAGATCAAATCAGAAACTGTAATTGAAAACCGAAGACCAAATCAGAAATTAAACCAAATAAATTTATGATTAAATTTATTCTCCCAAATGCTAATGAGAAATTCTGATTAACCCGACGGTATGCACAAACCGAAGACCAAATGAGAAATTGAAATCGAAAACCGAAGACCAAATAAGAAATTGAAATCGAAAACCAAACACCAAATCAGAAATTAAAATCGAAAACCAAAGACCAAATCAGAAATTGTAATCGAAAACCAAAGACCAAATCAAAAATTGAACCAAATAAATTTATGATTAAATGTATTCTCCCAAATGGTAATGAGAAATTCTGATTAACTTGACGATATTCACAAACCAAAGACTAAATAAGAAATTGAAATCGAAAACCAAAGACCAAATCAGAAATTAAAATCAAAAACCAAAGACCAAATCAGAAATTGAAATCAAAAACGAAAGACCAAATCAAAAATTAAAATCGAAAACCAAAGACCAAATGAGAAATTGTAATCGAAAACCGAAGACCAAATCAGAAATTGAACCAAATTAATTTATGATTAAATGTATTCTCCCAAATGGTAATGAGAAATTTTGATTAACCCAACAATATTCACAAACCAAAGACCAAATAAGAAATTGAAATTGAAAACCGAAGACCAAATCAAAAATTGAAATAAAAAACCGAAGACCAAATCAGCAATTGAAATCAAAAACCAAAGACTAAATCAGAAATTAAAATCAAAAACCAAATACCAAATCAAAAATTGTAGTCGAAAACCGAAGACCAAATTAGAAATTGAACCAAATAAATTTATGATTAAATGTATTCTCCCAAATGGTAATGAGAAATTCTGATTAACCTGACGGTATTCACAAACCGAAGACCAAATAAGAAATTGAAATCGAAAACCGAAGACCAAATCAGAAATTGAAATCGAAAACCGAAGACCAAATCAGAAATTGAAATCGAAAACCGAAGACCAAATCAAAAATTAAAATCGAAAATCAAAGACCAAATCAGAAATTAAAATCGAAAACCGAATACAAAATCAGAAATTGTAATCGAAAACCGAATACCAAATCAAAAATTGAACCAAATAAATTTATGATTAAATGTATTCTCCCAAATGGTAATGAGCAATTGTGATTAACCCGACGATATTCACAAACCGAAGACCAAATAAGAAATTGAAATCAAAATCGAAATCAAAAACCAAAGACCTAATCATAAATTGAACCAAATAAATTTATGATTATATGATATCAAAGACCATATTTGTCAGATTTTCTGGCTGGTGTTTAAATTTCGGCGCCAAAAAAATCATTTACCTAGCAATCAAATTCATAATTATACATGAGATATCAGTTTTACAAAAGTCTCTCATAGGTCTACTTTTAAGTGTTTTCTATTTTATTTAGTGTTTCCAATCCTTTAAATGTGTTTTAGTAGTATTACTTTAAAACAAAGTTGTTTAATATGTAAGACTGATTGTTTTATGCAATACTATGGTTGAGATCAAGATTTCTGTTGGATCCGAAATCCACACAGAATATGGGGTGTATAACTTGAGACAAAATGTGAGAAAAAGCTATGGTTTTATTGATTTATGAATGGGATGTTTACAGTGGTTAATGGCTAAGTTTTTCAGAAAAAGAATCTCCCCTATTCTCGAGCTCCCTCTTCTCCTTTTATCCTCCCTTCACCTTGTAACTGCTCCATTAATGCGTATTAACTCTTCTCATTAATGCCGATTCTTCAGTTTTTATTCGCCTTTAGCTTGAATTGGTTGGCCTCCCTTTCTTCCTGCGAGTAAGGACGAATTCTCCTTAATGGGCCTCAATGGCCCGTTAGCACCTCGATTCTCTGACTGAATCCTAGGTCGGTTTACTCTGAACCGGGTACGGTGGGTACCACCTCCACCAATAGTCCCCCCAGAGCTTGGCTTATGGAAGCTTGGCCAGAGATCTTGGGGTTAGGATTTCTTGATTAGCTCCTCTTAAGGCAAGAAGATCATGATTGGACCTGATTTGGAGTTAACCGACCCAGGTTGCCTTAAATGAACTGGGAAATTTGAAATTTTGATTTGGAGATCTTGTGTTTAGCGAGTTTTTAGAAAGATTTGGTTTGTCGGTGGGCCCCGTTTGCGTCTAATCTGCCGCCCACGTCACCACACCCACGAGACGTGTCATTGAAAAGGTGGGACCTTTTGCCTTCCCTCTTCATTGCGATTCGACTCCCGCTTTGAAGAAAAAGAAAAGGTTTGCTTCGTTTTCTCTATTCTCCTTATTTGCTTGCTTTATTTTGCGATTTCTGTATCCTCCGCTGTGATTCGCCTCCTGCAATCCTTGTCCTTTTGTGCTTCTTATACTCCTTCAGAGCTTCCATGGACCCCGTCGCGCCTCTAGTTCGCAAGAAACCCTCAAAGCGCGCCTCTGTTTCCACAGCCTCCTCCTCTTCTGGTCAAGGCCCTTCATCTCCGTCGCTGGTGGTCAGAGACACGCGGGGCCCCCCCGCCGAAAGATCCCTTCCTTCTTCTCCTCCGGTTAACCTTCCTGCCCATTGCCCTGATTCCAGGGAGACGGAGGAATTCTCCCCCTTCTCTCTCATCGTGAGAGAAGGAGAAGGTGAATCCGAGATGGCTGGTCCTGCTCACGCGACTCCAGCGGTAATTTCGGCGATGCCATTAACCGTCGCCCCCGCCGCTGCCTTCTTCAACGCTATGCCGACCACCAGCACGCCCAAATCAATTAGCTCTCTGAGGGAGAAGTGTAGAATCCCGGACTCGGTGTTCATTCAACTTCCTACCCCTTCAGAGAGGCCTTGGACTCCTCCTGAAGGCTTCTTCTGCCTGTACGAGTCCTACTTCCTCAAAAGCCATCTCTTCTTCCCCTTGCCGGAGCTTTTTGTCTTGTATTGCCGACGTCGGACCGTTGCCTTCTCCCAACTAACGGCGGAGATTGTCAGGACGATTCTGGGTCTGATGGTCATCACTGCAGAGAGGGATGTAGATCTAGGAGTCCAGCTGCTGGAGCTCCTTACCAACTTCAAGGCTTCTGCTAAGACGGGGCACTACTATGTCTCAGGTCGCCCGCAACTAGTGGCATTCCCTGAGACCAAAAACGACCTCTGGGAGCAGGCGTACTTCTACGTCCTGGCCGATGTCAACTCTCTGCCTGAGCAGTTTGTTGGTTCCACCCACCAGATGTGGAACCTAGACCCTGGTAGCCGACCTATTTCAGGTCGCTGTTTGCTCCAATTTGCGTGTCTCCATCTTTTCTAACTTGCTTATGTTTCTCTATTTTGTAGTTGCTCCTATACGCCCGAAGCCTTCTCTCCCGGTTGACCTCCAGGAAGTGATTGCATCTCTGAAGCGGGCTCCTAACAGAACCTGGGCATTCTTCACCCCCGACCGTATTGCTAGAGCCTTTGCTAGGGTTGTTGCAGCCAGGGCAGACAAGCCTTCACCCCCTTCTCCTCCCCGAATTCAGTTCTCCCATTCTGAGATGGTGCGTCCCACCGCTGTCCTCCCAAGCCTGGAGCAGCGAGCTGCTGAAGCTCGTCGTAAGAAGGCTGAAAATGAAAAAGCTGCTGCCAAGAAAGCTGAGGAGGAAAAAGCAGCCGCCGTCAAGAAAGCGGCTGGCGAGGAGGTTGTTGCCAGAGAGAGGTCTAGGAAAGAGGAAGAGGACCGACTCTGGGCCGAGAAGGAGCAACTTCTGAAGGAGGGTCGCCTTGACACTCAGGCCCCTGGCCCTTCTGAGAGCGGGGAGAGGACCCCTGCCCCCGAGAAGGCTCCTGTGAGTTCTGCTGCTGCTACCGGCTTAATGCCTCCCCCTACGGCGAAGGTTCCCGCTGCTGCTCTACCCTCAAGCCGTGAGGCTTCTCTTGCTGTGGTCAGCGAGACCGTTAAGAAGAGAAAGGAAAAGGAGAAGTCCACTGGGAGCTCGGGCAGGGAGCACTTGCGATCTCGCGACTCTTCTTCCAAGAAACGCTCCTCCTCCCCTTCCGCTGGCTCTTCAAAGAGGCAACGTACTAAGCAGGGGAGGACCTCTAGCTGGAGCAGGTCGGGTGAGAGAGGTTCCTCTGATCGCCGAAGGTCGGAGGAGAGGAGGTCTCCTGACCCACCAAGGTCAGAACCTAGGAACCCAAAAGACAAAGGGCTTCCCGCGAGCTCATAGCCCGCGACCTTCTCCTCCCAACCTCTAGACGTTGGCCTCACCCTGAAGCTTAACCGACCTGAATCCTCCTCCCTTGGACACAGAAGGGAAGCCGCTACGAAGTTCTGTGAGGGTGTCCAATTCCCTGACAGCCCGGGCCCTCCAAGGAAGTTCCAGCTGCAGATAGACTCCTACCAGGAGTTCTATGTCCGTTACACTGAGGTAGCCTTCTTGGAACCCACGTCCTCTAGTTTGATTTCTCCTTCCTAACTCCTGACTTCTTGTTCTCATGGAATGAGCTTCTTCAACCGCCTCCAGTTGGAGTATGAGGCTGAGCTAGCCCCCATGAAGTCTCTGTGGTACCAGGACAACCACGCCCTCACCGTTGAGAGGGGCATGCGCAGCAAGGCGGTCAAGATGGATAACGAGAAGGACTTCGAGCTGAAGGACATGGCCTGGAAGGTCGCTGAGGCTGAAGTCAAGAATGAATCTCTCGAAGCATCCTGGTCTCAGGCTCTCGGGAAGCTCAAGACTTCTGAGGATTAGGCCCAGAAGAGGATGGAGGAGATGGAGAAGCGCTTAGCTGAGTCCAAGACTAATGCCGACGATCTCTTCAACGAGCTGCAGGAAGCCCACAGTGAGGCCCAAAGGGAAGAGGAGAGGACGGATGCCAAGCTGGAGGCAGCAGAGAAGAAGTTCTCCGACCTGTTATGGCGTCATGATTGTGCCGCCAAGGCTCATGAGGAAACAGTCTCCCGCCTCAAGGCGCAAATCGACAGGGTAGCTCAGAAGGCTAGGAAGGAAGCTGCTGCTAAGTACAAGACCCGCTTCCTGAAGGTTGAGCGGGCTATTGAAGACGCCAAACTTGTGCAGGAGAATGCTCTCTTGCAATCTCAAGCCCAGGCCCGGGCTGAATTTATTGATAAAATCAAGGAGAGCAAGGCCCAAGGGAATGAGCCCGACCTTGATGCTGAGAGGGAGGACATGGCGGCAACCCTTAAGGACTTTGCCGATGAGCTTAATTAGATGGACATTATTGAGCTCAATCTTGCTGAGGACCTCCGGATTTCCCCGGTGTCAGACAGCTCCGAAGGGTCTTCTCTGGCCGTCATCCTGGCTCTTACCCCCGCTCTTGTTGAGGCAGAGGTTTCCTCTGTAGCCGCTGATCCTTCCGAGCTCGCCATGGTCCCAGCTGCCCCGGCCTTAGCACCTTCTGAGGAACCTACTGCCGTTGACGATGCTCCGCCCGCTCCTCCGGTCCTCCAGATCGACCAGTTCGGGTCTAATGTTGCCGTTATCTCCCCAAGTGTTGCCTCCGAGCTCGCCCAGGATCGCGAAGGAGCCTAAGAATAAGCCGCATGTGGCCTTAATATCTCTCTTTGTAATTTGTTTTAAGTTTTTACTAGCTTCCATTAGTATCTCTGCTTTCCTTTTACTTTGAACCTTGACTCTCGGTGTCCGAGAGGGCTTTTATCCAAATTTTTCTAAGTTTAAGTTAAGATTTTCTTTTCTGCTCAAATTCCACCCATCCAGCCTCCTCATGCGGGTTAGCCAGCGGACCATAGCCCGGAGCAGTTGGTACTTGGTTCAGGCTTGCACAATGCTCTCTAGAGAATAGGCATTTTGTCTAAGTCCCGAGATCTTCACTTTATTAGTTTGACGCTTGCCAATTGATACCTAGGTCGAGGCGTACGAAAGCATCTTGTTGATGCCTAAGTTAGGGCACACGAAAGCATTTTGTTGATGCTCAAGTTGAAGCATACGAAAGCATCTTGTTGATGCTCAAGTTGAAACACACGAAAGCATCTTGTTGATGCTCAAGTGTTCAAGCACACGAAAGCATCTTGTTGATGCTCAAGCGTTGCGTTGTTGTTTTTTACATCTTAACTCCAAGTTTTTTGTTTTTGGTATGTTAACGGGAGAATGTCGTTTAGAGGGGAATATTGCTTCCCAACACAAGTTCTGCGACTTGCAGAACGCGAAGGCCCTCTCATTGAGTTCACTCTTATCTTTAGTAGCGAACATAGGCGCGAGGAATGTCCCCGACTTACCCTATTTCAGGACTTGGCATTTGGGCGCAGCGTGCTGCTGGCTTACCCCGTGCCACACTCAAGGTCTCTTACTTAAGTAGGAGGGAGACTTTGGTTTTTGAGTGTCTTGCGAACGTGGTCCGGCTTTCCTATAGAGGTATGCTTAAGTCATACCGGGATGTGGGGAACCATCCAAAGGCCACCTTTCCACATCCATGGTGTCATTTCACCTAGGCACTTGTGAGAAACACGCAGCTAACTCGGAGGTCGGGGACCTGGCCAGGGAGCCGACCCAACCGAGCTTTGAAAGGCAAAGGACTTGAACGAAAACAAGTCACAGAATATGTGTTTTTATTATAACAGTTGTACCCACAACGGGTTGCCTACGTACCCCGGGGGGATCAAGCCTTTCCGTAGTTCAATTACATTGAGGCCCAAAGGGCTTTCTTTTTTTTTTGCTCAACATGAAGCGAAAATGAGTGTTAGTAGTAATATTTCTTCAAGTTCACCGAGTTCCATGGGCGAGGTTCCGACGTGCCGTCCATGCGAAGAAGTTCGTAGAGGCCTGGGTGCAGTGATTTGGCGATGCTGTAGGGGCCCTCCCAGCTCGCGCCGAGCTTGCCAGCTTGGTACTCGGAAGTGTTCTGGACCACACGCCGGAGGACCAAGTCGCCTTCGTGGAAAGTGCGTGGACTAACGTTCTTGTTGTAGTACTTGGCAACTTGGTTTTGGTAAGCTTAAAGGCGGACGAAGGCGAGCTCCCTCTGCTCCTTGATCGTGTCCAAGTTCATTCGTAGTAGGTCGTCATTAGCGGGTTCATCTTCGGGGAGTACCTGACGGCAGAGTGTCAGCACTCGTACCTCGACGGGTATCATTGCTTCAACGCCATATACAAGGGAATAAGGCGACTGCTGTGTTCCATATATCTAGTCTCGGCATCGGCCAGAGACTTGCTGATGTAGAAAATGGGCTTCTGTTCGTTGCTCTCCTCTCGTATTAGGACTCCGATGACCGCCGCGCTGGACACCGCAATATAAAGGTAGAGGACTTCGCCAGTTTCTGGTTTGGATTATATTGGAGGTGTGGTGAGGTATGTATTCAATTGGGTGAATGCCTCTTCACATGACTCATCCCAGTCAAACTTCTTGTTGGAGCTAAGCTTCTGGTAGAAAAGGAGACACTTGTCGGTAGAGCGGGAGATGAACCGGCTCAGGGCTGCTATCCGCCCGGTGAGCCGTTGCACCTCCCTCACCGTGCTAGGCGACTTCATGTTCATGATGGCTGATAGCTGCTTGGAATTGGCCTCTATCCCGCGCTGGGTCACCAAGTACCCCACGAACTCGCCTGAGGTGATGGTGAAGGAGCACTTGGTCGGGTTAAGCTTCATGCCGTATTTGTTAAGAACTGAGAAGCAGTCGCGCAAATGGCCGATATGATCATCCTCGCGTAACGACTTGACCAACATATCATCAATGTACACTTCCATTGTTTTTCCGAGCTGATCGGAAAACATTTTGTTTACCAACCTTTGATACGTTGCTCCAGCGTTTTTGAGGCTGATCGGCATCACCTTGTAGCAGTAGAGTCCCCGGTCGGTCACAAAGGCTGTCTTTTCTCTGTCATCCGGGTGCATGAGTATCTGGTTATACCCGAAGAAGGCGTCTAGGAACGATAGCAATTGGTTCCCAGCGGTTGCCTCAACTAACCGATCTATGTGCGGGAGAGGGAAACAGTCTTTTGGGCATGCCTTGTTGAGGTCGGTGAAGTCCACGCAAACCCGCCACTTGTCGTTCTTCTTTTTGGCTACCACCGGGTTGGCTAACCAATCCGGGTACTTCACTTCAACAATTGAACTGGCTTTGAGCAGTCTCTCTACTTCCGCGTTGAATGCCTCCGCTCTTTCCATGCTAAGCTTCCTCCTCTTTTGGCAAACGGGCTTGTAGGTCGGATCCACATTGAGCTCGTGGAATGTGATGTCCAAGCCTATTCCTGGCATGTCATCTATCGTCCAAGCAAATGTATGCTTGTTATCTTTGAGGAACGTTACCAGCTCCTTGAAAATTTCTTTCTCCAGATTCGCCCCGACTCCTACGCAAGGTCGGGGTTACTTGGGTCGATGCATACCTGCCTGATTTTACCGAGCTCAGGATTGGACGGTTCGACTTGGTCTGCTTCCTCCAGGCTTGATTCCGGAGCTCGGATCTAGAATGTGTATTGTTCCTGGGACTACGCAGCTTGTTTTGGTTGACGTAGCACAGTCTTGCCGTCCGCTGGCTTCCATGGACGGTTACCACCCCGTGCTCCATGGGGAACTTGATGCACTGATGGTAGGTGGACGGTATTGCCCTCATTGAGTGTATCTATGGTGTTCCTAATATCACGTTGTATATGTCTGAGGCTTCTACCACTGTGAACTTGGTCTCCATCCTCACACCGCCAATGAAAGTGTTGAGCTTGATCGTCCCTATGGACATTGTAGTAACACCGTTGAAGGCGGTTAAAGGTTGTTTCGATTTCTTTATACGCTCTTCAGGGATCTCCATCTTTTCGAGTGTCTCCTTGTAGAGGACGTTTACCGAGCTGCCCGAGTCAATTAAAGCCCGAGCTATTTCGCAATCCTCAATCATGAGCTCAAGTACTAGGGCGTCATTGTGAGGGCGCATAACGCTCTGGGTCGTCCATTCCGAGAATTCTATGACGGTATCCTCTCTGATTGCTGTTTGAACATCGTCGGTGGTTGAGTTCGCCTGCCTGTTGTAGCTTTTTATCGATCAGACCGTGTCGTTTAAGAAAGGGCTTGGTGTAACACCCGCGTTCGGAAATCCGAACACTTAAGTCCAGAATTGATCAAAAGCTAAGAGGTTAGTTACAAAAAGGGAAGATTTAGTTGGAAAGGACTTAGTCTATGAAAAGATGCATAAAGATGCATAAGGTTCGAAGGAAAGACTTGGAAATTCGACTAAGTGTTGGAAAAACTGGACTAGGAGTGGTTCAGTGACTCCTCAAACACCAGTAATGTATACTGGTGGCAGTCCATAAAAAGGTTGTTATGCTATATAAGAGGGTGGGTATAGTTGGACTGGATGGAATCCTGGACTTGGCCATGGATGGATCATGGCTAAGCATACCCACTCGATCATG
>OVAN01001202.1:0-43686 GCA_900406275.1 Anastatica hierochuntica | reverse complement strand
CGTCTTCACTGTCGCTATCCCAATCATCTCCTTCTCCTTCTCCTTGACCTCCGTATCCTCCATCGCCACCCTGCTCAATTACGGCCGCACCTTTCGGAACACCTGGATCTGTGGCCAACCCAGGAATCGCTCCAGCTTCCGAAGCCGGCGCCACGAAAAGACCAGGAATCGCAGGTGTAGAATCGGCATCGGGTTCTTCAATATCAAAGTTCATGTCCTTGTCGTCGCCGCCCCCATCGCCAATTGCTTGGCGAGTCGCGTCCTGAGAGAGACTGACTGATAACTTGGAGGCGTCGTTGTGAGAAACCCTAGAGAGGGAGGCTGAATTAGCTTCGGCCGCCTCTTGATCATGGGATCGGAGATTGAGGTCGATTGAACGGTGAGGGGGCGGAGGCAGAGCCGGAGGTTGAAAAGGCTGGAGAACATCGGAATAAAGATCGCCGAACTCGTCGTCTTCGTCCATGAGAGTGATAGATTAGAAGAAGAACGGCCGATTCCAATGAAGCACGAGAAAGAGAAACGGTGAAGCTAAGCGGCTTTTCTCAAGTCTCGGCCCCTTGTAAATATACACTATAAATTGATTGATTTGAAAACCACCTCTAAGTTTAAAGGACTCCCTTAAGTGGACTTAGGACTCTCTAGTTCATGTAGAGGCTTTTAAACTTGAATTAGGGCTTTCATGAAAAGAGGTGCGCCGTGTGGCAGAGACGAATACGGTGGAAACTACCGCGAAATACTATTCACACGAGATTGTTACAACGGCTTTTTGAGAAGTTTCAACGGGAATTTCAACTTTTCGGGAACTGGCTCAAATTCTCAGTCATGGATTCAGCTATGGATTCAGTTTTTAAGGCCTTAACGCTGGAGGAAAATGAAGAACCTTTTATGTTTCCTGATCTACCAGAATATCGTGCTAATGAGAGGAATGAAAAGAGCATTATAGGTCGTCTTCTTAATCCAGAAAGGCAAAGCATGTCGAATCTTATCCTGGATATGCCAAGGAAATGGTAATTGTATGAAAGAGTAAGGGGAATCGCACTCACAAAAGATAAGTTTCAGTTTATCTTCAACTTGGAGCAAGACCTGGAAGGTGTTCTGAAGAAAGGTATCTACACTTATAATCAATGGTCGGTTGTTTTGGAAAGATGGGTGGAAATCCGCCAACAGATTACTTACAATCTGCTCTAGTATGGGTGCGTATTCGTAACATTCCTGTGAACCATCTCACTCATACATCAATAATGGCTCTGGGTGAATTTGCGGGTCAGGTAAAACAGATTGCCTTTGATCCAGAAAAACCGCAAAGGAATGACTATGTAAGAGTTCAGATAATCCTTGATGTGTCAAAGCCTCTGAGAAGATACAGAGTAGTTAGCTTGCCAAATGGAGAATCGGTGAGGGTGCTATATGAATATGAAATGATTCAGAAGAGATGCTATGCGTGTCAAAGATTAACACATGACCATTTGGTGTGTCCTTATCTCAAACAAGCTCAAGGATCCTCATCTGAGGGAGACAGAGGAAGTACAGCTATGGCTTCTAAGCCAAATTCTCCTGCCCTTGATAAGGAAACCCTCTTTATGGTGTTTTAACAGAACAACAGGTGGGGATTGATCCTTATACGCGCAGGCCACGCATTGTAGCAAAGGTTTTAAATGAAATGAGGAATTATCTGAGGAGCGCTAATGGAGAGGAAATATGGCTAAAAGAGCAAAGGGTCAAAAACACAGTCTCATGTCTAGATAATGACCCATTGGGACAGAGAATGGTCTTGAGGTTGGAAGCTCCACCTGTAATATCCTACAATCCTGACAAGGACAAAAGTCCAGTCTTTGATTTTAGTGGAAAAGAGAGTTCATCTACAACTGATTCTGATCATCACAAGCAAGAGAAATTGCTAAGTGCTGATATTAAAGCTGGTCCAGGAAGTAGCAAAGTGAATATATGGGAAGGACAACAAGAAGACTCAAGTCCTCTCACAAGAGACAAACATAATCATGTAGTGATGACTGACTCAACGGGTGATAATGCTAAAATCTTTAATTTTAGCTCTTCCAAGGTCAGCTCCAAGCAGAGGACAGTGAGGAGAAGACCTGGAAAAAACAGGAGGATGATCAGGCAGGAAGATAGTGATAAAGCTCTTAATCTGTCAGGAACTGCATAAGCTAGCAGTGAGAAAAGGAAGAGACATGACATGGAAGGTGAAATGGTGGTATATCAAAGGAAAAAAGAAGCAAGAGAGATCCCTGGGATGGGATCTCTCAATCATAGATGAGCATTATAAGTTGGAATTGTCAAGGCATTGGTCCATCAAGTGACTTGACAATTCCAAGGCTCAAGAAAATGCGTAAAAAAAACATTTCCCTGAGATTCTGTTTTTGATGGAAACAAAAAACAAAAGGAAAAGGTTGGAGGATTTGCAAAGTTGGTTAGGATATGATAATCAGTTCACAGTGGAACCTCGAGGTTTTAGTGGGGGATTAGCCTTGTTTTGGAAGCAAAATGTGGTAGTAGATATAGTGTATGCTGATAAGGACTTGTTGGATTGCAAAGTATTATATGGAGAGGAAAATTTTTTTGTATCTTGTGTGTATGGTGATCCTATTCAAAATCAAAAGTTATTGGTATGGGAAAGGATCCTGAGGATTGGTGTAAATAGATCGAAAGGTTGTTGTATGTTAGGTGACTTCAATGATATTCTTCATAATGGAGAAAAGATTGGAGGTCCATCAAGAAGTGTAGAATCTTTTGAATCCTTTGTAATATGATCAAGGGTTGTAGTTTTTCAGAATTACCAAGTCATGGAAATGCCTTTACTTGGGGAGGAAGAAGGCATAATCTTTGGATTCAGAGTAAGTTGGACAGATGCTTTAGAAACAAAGTGTGGTTTGAGAAGTTTCCAGCATCAAACCAAAGTTTCTTGGACAAAAGAGGATCAGATCATAGACATGTATTGGTGAGTTTAATGGCTTCAAAGGAAAGATATAGAGGATCTTTTCGCTTTGACAGTAGAATGCTTCATAAGCCAATGATCAAGGAAACTATTGAAAATGCTTGGCTAAACTACTCAGGCAGGAAAAGTTTGTTGGTGATGGACAAATTTCGATTGTGCAGAAAAGAACTGAGCAAATGGAAAAGAAGTGCTTATATGAACTTTGCTGATAAGATACAACAGTTGGAAAGAGCTTTAGAAGAGACACAATCTGCAGAGAATCCTGATCTAAATCAAATGCAGGATTTAAGGAAGGAATTGGCCAGAGCTTACAGAGAGGAAGAAGTGTTTTGGAAACAGAAAAGCAAAGAAAAATGGCTGAAAGAGGGAGACAAAAATACTAAATTCTTTCATGCATCAGTCAAGGCCACAAGAGCAAAGAACTATATAGCCAAACTCATTGACTTGAGACGGCTAGAACATAAGGCTGAAACATCTAAAGGAGATGTAGTTGTGGCTTACTTTACTGAACTTTTCAAAACATCTAATCCTCAATCTTTTGAAGAGATCTTCTTTGGCTTCAGGACAAGAGTGTCAACTGAGATAAATGAAGCTCTGATAAGAGAGGTAACCATAGAGGAAATCAAGCAGGCTGCATTCTCTGTGAAAGCATCAAGTGCACCAGGTCCAGATGGTATGACAAGAGTCTTTTATCAATAATTTTGGGATGTGATTGGGAACCAAGTAACGGATGAGATACAAGCATTCTTTCAGAATGGATGTTTCCCACTAGAATGGAATTACACTCATCTCTTTCTCCTTCAGAAAAAAGAAAACCCTGAGAGAATGGTTGATTTAAGGCCAATAAGCTTATGCTCAGTCATATATAAGATTGTGTCCAAGGTTTTGGTGGGAAGAATTAAACCTCATTTGAAAAGCCTGGTATCTCAATACCAATCTGCTTTTTTCCATCCAGATTGATTTCAGATAACATTCTAATTGCTCATGAAATAGCTCATGGCTTGCAGAATCACCCTCAGATTGTTAAGGACTATATGGTTGTTAAGTCAGACATGTCCAAAGCATATGACAAGGTTGAATGGAATTATCTGAGATCTCTCCTAAGAGCTCTAGGCTTTCATCAGAAATGGATATCATGGGTTATGTATTGTGTGACAACCCCCACCTTCTCTGTTTTGGTAAACAATCAACCATATGGCATGATTAAACCATCAAGGGGTCTCAGACAGGGTAACCCATTGTCACCTTTTCTTTTTATCCTGTGCACTGAAGGCTTAACTCATATGATCAATTTGGCACAAAGAGCTGGAAGAATATCAGGCATCAGATTCTCTGACCAAGGACCATCTATTCATCATCTACTTTTTGCAGATGATACACTCTTTGTGTGTAAAGCAGATCAGACTCAATGTCAAACACTGCAGGAAATTCTGGATGTATATGAGGAAGCTATAGGGCAAAAGGTGAATGTGGATAAATCATCCATCACATTTGGAGCTAAAGTGAAGGAAGAAGTTAAACCTCTTATTAAAAGATGCCTAAAGATTTCCAAAGAAGGAGGAGCAGGGACGTATCTAGGCCTGCCAGAATGTTTCAGTGGTTCCAAAGTTCAAATGCTAGAATATATCCACCACAAGCTTAAGAAGCGTTTGAATGGATGGTTTGCTAGATCGTTATCCCAAGGAGGAAAAGAGATTTTGATTAAGGCAGTATGCTTAGCAATGCCAGTGTATGCAATGGGCTGCTTTAAACTTCCAGTGTCCACCTGTAAATCTCTAACCAAGGCAATGGCTGCTTTCTTCTGGCAGTCAACAGAGCAACAGAAAAAGATACATTGGATGAGTTGGGACAAGTTGACTTTACCAAAGAAAGATGGAGGGTTAGGATTCAAGGATATACAATGCTTCAACCAAGCTTTGGTAGCTAAGCAAGCTTGGAGATTGGTAAGTAATCCTAATTTCCTCTCTGCCAAGGTGATTAAAAGTATATACTATCCCAATGGGGATTTTCTTCAAGCTCTAATGGGAGAAAAACCTTCTTATGCATGGAGAAGTGTCTTACATGGGAGATGCCTTTTGCAACAAGGTCTTAGAGTACAGGTTGGAAATGGACAATCTCTGAAGGTGTGGATTGATGAATGGTTATATGAAGGAAGAAGAAGGAGACCTTTGATCAAGAATCCCATAATAAACATTGATCAAAGAGTATGTGATCTAATAGATCATACAACCAGAAGATGGGATAATAATATACTGGAACACTTGTTTTACCCTGAAGACAGAGTTATCATTCAAAGGAATCAACCATGTATCTCAAAACATGATAGTATAGTTTGGATTCATAATAGATCAGATGAATATTCTGTTAGATCTGGATACTGGTTGGCTCACAAGTTGAAGTTCTCTGATCTATTACTGGAAGTCACAGCTCAACCATCCTTGAATGACATTAAGGATCAAGTGTGGTCTATTCCAACATGTCCACATATTAAAACATTCTTGTGGAAGGCTCTGTGTTCTGCATTACCTGTTCTGGACAACTTGAAATCAAGAGGATATCAAAAAGGTGCAATATGTGATGCTTGCGGTTTAGATGGTGAAGATGAAAATCATGTTTTATTCTCTTGCTCAAAAGCTAGGCTAATATGGGCTGAATCAAACTTCCCTCATCCGGAAAAGGGATTCCATGAGAAATCTCTGTATGTGAATTTTAATCATCTTCTTAAAGTATCCAGAAATGTGCAGGTACCAAAGAAATTGAGATCAATGTTTCCCTGGATCCTCTGGTACTTATGGAAGAATAGGAATGCCTTATTTATTGAAGGGAAGAGTTTCAAGGTTCAAGAGACTATCTCAAAGATAAGAGAGGAAGCAGAGATGTGGTTTAAGGCTCAAGAAGTGGATCAGGAAGAGAAAGAACAGATGAAACAGAAGGAGGACAGAAGATGGACACCACCTCAGAAACCTTGGCTCATGTGCAACATAGGAACATCATGGTCAAAAGGCAAACAAATTCTTGGAGCCTCATGGGTGGTGAGAAACTACAAAGGGGATGTCATACTACATTCAAAAAGGTCTTTCTCCAACATTTCATCTGGTTTTGAGGCTCATTTATGCAGTTTGAAATGGACCATATGCAGCCTAAGTGATCACGATCTAAGTAAAGTCATTATAGCTTTGGAAGAAGGAACCATATGCAAAGCTATAAATGAACCGGAGCTATGGCCAGCTTTTTCGTTTCATGTCCAAGAAATGCATTTATATCTTGCTCAAATTCAGGAATGGAAGGTGATATTCTCCCCAAGATACAAGAACAGAAGAGCATTTCAAATTGTTCAAAGTGCCACTAAAAAGGTGTTTTATGCTTCTTATGTTGCAAGAGGAGCACCAATGTGGTTACAGGATTTGTTTGAGCATGAGAAAAGCTTCCCGGCTATTGGGATTGGCTAACCATCTTTCGTTTAAATTTTGTTTTTTGGCTAAGGTAGACTATAAATAGACTGAGCATGATAACCCTGAGTTGTCTATGTCCAAATTATAATAGACTGATTATGGTTAAACCCAAACGAAAACGGTCTAAATGGGTCAAAAGTCATTTAGACCCTCCATCCAATCCAATGTATTAACCCAAATGAATTGATCATTTTCCTGTCAAGATCGTAAACTTGTAAATTTTACCGCCAAAAACGTAAACTAATTAATTTTTTTTTGTCAAAACCCATAAATAAATCGATTTTCCCTTCAAGAAAGTTTCCATCAAAATGTTAATCCAAATTTCCTGACAAAACTGTAAATCCAATTTTTCCACCAAAACCGTAAATTTTCCCGCCAAAAACGTAAACTGATAATAAGTGCTACATATTTTTGTATCTTTTATCACAGATTTATTTGTCTTCCACATATTATCTTCTCAGATTTGTTAAATGTGTCAGCATATTTAATTTCATGAAGAATCATAAATTTTTTTGTAAACAAAAATATGCGATATGGAAGAAGATTTGTATTGCAAAAGATAATAACAAGACTAACGCGTAGTGGCATCATATTTAATATACGTTGTTGCAAGGTTATCTTTTACTAGACTAGCACAATAGATTTTTTTATCTTTGTTTCAGATTTATTGTGGCAGGTTTACTAGTGCTCTTCAGTTTCAGATTTATTATTGCAAATTTATTAAAAGCATTCCAGATTTGTTTATCGTAGCAACAATTTTTGTTAAATGACGTTTTAGAACCAAAAAAACATAAATTTACATATTTTTTTTTCAACTAAAACATAA
This sequence comes from Anastatica hierochuntica, assembly GCA_900406275.1. Taxonomy (NCBI): domain Eukaryota; kingdom Viridiplantae; phylum Streptophyta; class Magnoliopsida; order Brassicales; family Brassicaceae; genus Anastatica; species Anastatica hierochuntica. The sequence goes on along the minus strand of OVAN01001202.1, from coordinate 36,455 downwards.
ATTTACATTGAAACCAACATATTTGTTTTATTCTCTTGTTATATATTTTTTATTTTTATAATTTTATATATGAGTCCATGTAAAAGCTTTTTGAAAATTAACACTTGTAAAGACATCACTAGGGGTTATAAGTTATAATCAAATGTATATATACTTATACATGAGTTATTTGTATCTTTATGAGTGAATCATACAATTATTATATAACACATTACATCTATGTATATGCACAAATGTATTTGGTCAATAAATTTTGCTTTAAAATTATAAAAACTTAAAGTCCTAATATGGTTAGATTGATCTGTACTTTAAAAGTATCACCCCTCTTTCTAGCGCTAAACTGTGAGAACCGAAATTCACACTGTCGATTTTCGTAATTGGAGGAAAACCAAGAAACCCTAACTTTCCTTGAGGTCCCAGATTTCTGCTAAGCCAAACGTCAAGAGATCAGAATACGAAATAACAGACGAAGTAAAAGTAAAAACAGAATCGAAACAAGAATTGAGCAATCGAGATTTTATTCCGAATCTGCGTGTGAGCGTTACAACAGGTGATAAGCCTTGGCGCAAGAGTTGTAGACGAGTTCCCTAGTTCTAACAACGTAATACTTGTAAACCTAATTGAGTTGCAGCTCGCTAACAAAAACAAAAAAATAATCTAATCGTTCTAAGTGCTAAGTTATGTAGAAATTTTTGTGTGTTTGCGTCCTTCTCATTCGCCTCTCTTACATATGCCTTCGTAGGTCGGCTAGCTTTCCTTTCCTGCCCTTGATTCGAGTTTATTGTTCTGTGGAAATATTTCTTTTATGATTCGAGTATATCCTTTTCGAGAATATTCCTTATCTTCTCGATTTTCTACATTTATCTTTAAACTTGACTTTATCGTCTTTTCCATTTATCATTCTTGGAACTCGGGTAAATCGTCAACGTAGTTGGGCTCATCCTCGTATGAAATCATAAGTGGACCTTTGTCGCGTTTTGGGCATTCTTGGGCCGTTTTGCGATTAAGTGATTTTTACGATTTCTTCCGGAGAAGTCATTCTTCGTGCGATTACACGGCGATTGTTTCGCGAAATGATAAGACCAACCGTATAGTTAAGAAGATATCGGTGTTCGAGTTAACCGTTATCGTTTTATACGATCGATACAAAGTTTTTACGAAAAAAACAAATCTTTACGATTGTTATAGTGAAACTTTAACGGAAATCTCAATCGAGACGAAACGAGAGACACTCAAACCAAGATCCGAAAGAGAGGATGATGAAGAGAACATGGTCTAGTCAGTCGTGGGCGACTATACGTTATCTGTGTCTAGTCACTCATGGGCGACTAGACTTTGTCAAGAGTTTAGTCGGCCATGGGCGTCAAGACATTGTTTGTGTCTAGTCGCCCATGTGCGACTAGACTTTATTCGTGTCTAGTCGCCCGTGGGCGATTAGACATTGTGCGTGTCTAGTCGCCTGTGGGTGAGTAGACTTTGTCAAGAGTCTAGTCGCCCACGGGCGACTAGACCTTGCTCGTGTCTCGGGAGCGATGCGGTTATCCGATGTTTACGGTGATTGTTTATCGCCCCGAAACTTGTCTTTCGAGATCTTTCGGGAGTTATTCAGAAATCTCGGGCGTTGATTTTGATACTTTCCGTGTCTAGTCGCGTGCGGGTGACCAGACTTCGCAGAGTAACTGCCTACGGTCGATTGGACGCGGGGTTTCGATGTTTGGTTGAGAGAAGATGATCTAGGCGATAAGAACCTCGGATTTGATAGTTTCCTTATATTCTTTGTTTCCGAAAGAGAAACAATATTTTTCGTGGTGCTTTTTAAGCATTGATTTCGTCGCGACCGTTTTTGATCCCAACAGAGAGTAAGCAAGTCAGCTATCACATTCAGCAAGAACATACCCCTTCAATTACAAGATAGGTTAAAATCTTTTACTAGTATTGATATAGTTTAAATTTTTGGGAAGTATCTAGATCAACCTGAGATGATCGGAAGAAGTAAAAAATGATACGTTCACCCAAGTGCCTCGGTAAGAAAATTTTGGTGGTCAATAAAAAAGAACGAAACAAAATTCTTTGGGTGATATGGGATGTCTTAACAAAAGCAAAGCAAGAAGGAGAAGTGGGTTTCAAAGATTTAAAAATTTTATGTAAGCTTTAATCAGGAAATAAATGTGGAAGATATTGCAGCATCCCAAGTCACAGCTAGCTAGAGTATTCCAAGGCAAATATTTCCCCAAAAAACCCGTTGTGGAATTAAAGCTAAAAAGAAAATCATGTCGTGCTTGGAGAAGTAATCATAAAGGGTTGGAGATCATAACAGAGGGTCCGAGGTGTAGGTGATGGCAATCCACCAAGGTCGGCCAATAGGGTTCCACGTATGAACTGTCCCGATTTGTTGGACAAGAAGACATCGATCTGGGATGAACATAAGCTAAGACGATATGATAGCCCTGAAGACATCTCTAACATTCATATGATCAGGCCAAGCATCTCGAAAATTGAGGACAGAAAAGAATGGATATTTTATATGACATGGGGAATATACGACTAATCTTATACATAAAGATGTGAATGCAGATCCAAATCAAGGAGTAAGAGAATACATATATATGGGAACTACAGCTTTGCACCAAAGGAAATTCAAGGTGGATTCGATGTGCCAGCTACGCGGAGAGGAAGCTGAAACCATAAACCATCTCTTATTTCAATGCAGAATAGCAAGAGAGATATGACAGTGCAATCCTTGCCAAATAGCAACAGGTGATCAGCTCCTTTAAAATGCATTGGAAGAAAGGGTCCTATCTAGTATAGAAGAAGAGAAACTCCTCAGGACCAACGATATCACTTTAGCAGCTTTCCTTGGATGTCGAATATAAATGAAGAGAAATGAGCTAACTATTCAGAACAGGAGAAGCTTCATTCCAGATGTGATTAACAAGCCATCACAGAAATGAATTTCTGGGTGGAAGCAAACATGAAAGTAACATAAACATTGGACCAAAACCATGCACAAAAAACAGCTGCTGTCACTACCCCCAATAACCCATAATACTTCAAATCCTCAAAGTAAAGCCTGCTTTATTGCCGCATCTTGGATATCCAACATACACCGAGCAGTTTGCAATCAGGATGGCAGAATATTATTGCACGCTTCATCTTCACTTGCGCCTGTTAATTCATCCATAGAAGCAGAGACAAAAGGATTAAGAGAAGCCAGGTTTCATGTTACAAGGTTGGGTTATGAGGAGGTCACTTTCTGTTGGGATAATAGCACAATATACTCCTTTATTATGAATTAGCAGGAATCTCAAGGCTCGATAGTCATTCACTGCAAGGACTGCCCACCTACATTGGAGAGACATTGAGAGTTTAGCTTTGAACTCTAACGAGTTTCTCTTCAAGTATGTTAAGATAGTATCCAATGGTCAAACGGACGCATTAGCAAAGGAGGCTAGACTATTGAACCGAGGTTGTGCAATCAAATAGATGTGATGCTCTACATTAGTTATGATTGTAATTTTACCTTGTTTCATCAATGCTACACAGGTGCTTGAAAGAGAGGCACGGCAAAGCCAATGTGAACTGGTTGTGCAAATATGCTGTCTGTTTTGGATGATTTACATAAACATTTAGAACTGAGCTGCAATGCCCTTATCCATGCATTGATGTAATATCTACATACATACCCATGATCCAACACTTTCCAAGTTATTATAGCATAGTGGATGCAAACATGGTTATACCAATTATGAAACAAAAAACATAAACATGATATTATCAATCCAATAGACGAAGTTACAAAGCATATATCAATCAATATGATCTCAGGAGATTATAGAACAAAGGAAGCAAGCAAATAGCAAATCAGTTCCTGCCGAGAGGGAGTGACCTGCAAGAGTAAGTCTCCCTGAAATCAGACTTCTTCTTGGAGGAAGTAAAGAGAGAAGCATACACTTCCTTTGTAGCATTAACCGGCACTGCATCGCCCGCCTTGAATTTCTTCACTGTAATTCCATTGACATTGGCATCATCCATCTGTCTCTTTGCGACCTTTGGTCCTGTATCAGCCGCAACGGCTACACCGTTCTTGCTCTTCTTTGAGGCGCTTTTCTTCTCTCTCAGCTTTGCTTTCTCCTCCTCCATCCTCTCCCTCAACAAACCAACTTCTTCCTCTGTACCGTTTATTACAATCTTATCGGAATCCTTGACATCCGCATGACACACCAAACACGAAGAAGACTTTACTTCCTTCAAAGCCTTTGCACTCATCACATGTCCACATCCCCTCAGAGCGAAAAACTTGTATTTTCCGTTGAATTCAAGACCCGAAATGGGACACTGAAACTGGGCAATGGTCGTATCTGAACCACCAGCGACAGGCGTGAGTTTGATGTTCACCATGTCTTTGAGACCCTTAATATACGAGAATTGCTTGGGGAGCCTCTTAGATAACAAAGCCTGTACCAAAGCTTCTTTGTTAAACAAATTACCTAGAAGATCAATCACGCAAGGCTCGGTCAAAGGCTCGTTGGACAAAGCGCAGTTTAGCCATTTGGAGAGTCTCTGCTCATTAGGATCGACCTTGTCAGGTTTCTTCTCAGCATACATGTTGAGGTAGCAATCGCGAGACTCGGCTCCCGTCGCACCGCCATCTCCACCACCTCCAAGGAGGCGAGGGTAAAGAGTAAGCACAGAGACGGAAGGGAGCTTAGATGTTTGGATCCGTGTAGAGCCATTGATAGGCTTCCCATCCAAAGCGACGGAAAAATCCGAAAACGAATCAAGCTGCGACGATTCAAGTAAGGAAGTGAGACCGGAAAGAGTTAATACAGATTGCGAAGGATCCAATTGCAGAGCGAAGATTTTCTGGCAGTAAGGAGATTTAACGAAGATCTGACGGCGGCTGTGCATGGTGGCTGAGCAACACGAAGAACCCTAACAATTTCCCGGTCGATTTTGGGCGGTGATTGGGAAATTTTGGGGATCAAGGAGAGAGAAGATGCCGTAAATGGAACACGGAACAAATCTATATAGCTGGACCGACTTATCAAAAAAATGGGGCACTTTCATTCTAAGTTTTGGGCCTTTCTCAATATGGGCTTGAGCCTTTATTTTGTCTCTTTTGTAATTTCTGATCTTATGACCTTATATTTCTTTTTTAAAATATGATGTAAATGCAAAATTATGAACACTAGCATTCCCGAGAACATACGAACAAACTACCCTTGGATCTTATGGAGAATTTGGAAAAACCGGAACGCTTTATGCATTGAAGGTAAAAGGTATCACCCATTGGATTCTGATAATCTCATCAAAGAGGAAGCAAATCTCTGGTTTCTTGCTCAACAAGATGAACAAGAAGTCCAACGGAAGATAGCCTTAGCTTCAGCAAAGGCAGAAAGAAAATGGATACCTCCTAAACCACCTTGGTTGAAGTGTAACGTTGGTACCTCTTGGCATAAACATAATCTTATAGGTGGAGCTTCTTGGGTATTACGAGACTGCAACGGTGATGTTCTGCTACACAGTCGGCAAGACCTTCGTCAACCAACAATCTCTAGAAGAAGCACAACTCTCAGCACTAATCTGGTCAATCGAAAGCATGGCCTTTCACAATATAAACCAGATTGTCTTTGCTATTGAGAATGAAAACTTGGTCAAGGCTTACAACTCCCTAAGGAAATGGTTATCTTATAGCTATGAAGTTGCAGAGATCAAGAGAGCACTTCACTCAATCATCTCTCCCAAACTGATCTTCGAAGAAAGATTTAGGAATAGAGGGGCCTTTCTCATTGCACATAGTGTCTCTCACAAAAACCTTACCGCTTCATACGTGGCTAAGGGGTATCCAAATTGGTTAAGGGATATCTTTGACTATGAGAAAGCCTAACCCTCTGTTTCTTTCAGTCACTGGGACCATTTTTTGGCTCATCTACGAGCAGGTTTTCGAACCTCCGATGGTACTATTTTCAGTGAACATCTCAGTTGGTAGTTGTAATTCCTTGGTTTGCTTTATGGTTTAATTCAGTATATTTCAGATGAAAAAAATGCAAAATTAGGAACATTCTAATCAGTTCAAGGGGCGAAGCGTTTTTTTTTCTCAACATCAACTTAATATTATTCAATCTTAGTACAATGGTTTGTCCACCTCAATAAAGGTTTTAACACAATCAGGCATAACAAAGTAGAGTTTAGGAGCATAATTCAATAATGAAAGAGCTTCCTTTGCTACTTTGTCTGCCACCATATTCCCTTCTCTCTTCTGAAAATTCAGTGACCAATGTTTGAATAAGGAAAGAGAGGAGGAGATGTCTTGACAGATGGGCTTCAACGATGGCCATTCTTCCTCTTGGACTAAGATCTGCAAAAGGACTTTAAAGTCTGGTTCAAAGATAATATGATCATATCCTAGTCTCCAAACTGAAAGAATTGCCCATCTTAAAGCCTCCGCTTCTGATAATAGAGAATCTTGGAGCCTAGGAATGGATTTTACTCCCATCCATAAAGCGAATCCTTTGTCATCCCTGAAAATCCAACCTAAGCCAGTATTTTCCCCCTGAGATGGTAGGGCTCCGTCGACGTTACATTTAAGCCAGCCCCTTGTTGGTGGAATCCATTTAATAGCTTCGCCATTGTCTGGCTCTCTGTGGGTTCTTGATTCCTCTCTTTCCTTACTCTCCTTCCACTCTTCTGTATCTTCCTTTGCCTTCTTGATCACCTCGTCTGCTCCATATTCTGAGCTTTTGAAACTCAGGTTGTTTCTATTCTTCCAGATTTTCCACAAGAGCCAGGGAATAGCTTTAGCATCCAAATTTGATTCTGGTTGCGTCAAATTGTAGCTCATGATCCTGTGGAAATTTTCATAAACTGAGCAATCCATCAATCCTGGAGGAGGGTTTGGAACCTTGATCATTGCCCATATTAGTCTTGACAAGGGGCATTGGAATAGCAGATGGTTGACACACTCTGTGTTTGCACCACATCTTTGACAAGAACTATCTTTAGCCATGTGCTTGTGTGCCAGAGCACCCGCAAGAGGAAGACAATTGTTGAGACATTTCCAAAGAAAGTGTCTAATTTTCGGACAGGTATCTATCTTTCATATGCTTTGGAATAAAGAGTCCAAGCTTGGCTGTCGAAGTTCTTGAGTTCCTTTTGCTTTAATGATATTCATGATCACCCAATATCCGGATTTAACACTGTAGTGCCCAGTCCTTGCATAGTCCGAAGTGTATGAGTCTGAAGATCTTTCTCCTCATGGTCTTATCTCCTCAATAAGAGAGCAAACTCTGTCTGGAAATATAGTTATAAGGAGATTTCTGTTCCATTCTCTGCTACCTTCCACCAACAGATCATTAACCTTCAAAGATGGAGTAAAAAATCTACGATGCTCTAAGGGAACCTAATTTGTCATCAGACAGGGAGTAGCTTGTTTTCTTCCTATCCAATTGTCTCTCCGTACTGAAGTCTTTTTGCCATTGCCTATGACTACCCTTGCTCCTTCCTGAATAAGAGATTGAGAGGCATGGATGCTTCTCCAGGTATAAGAGGGCCTTGAACCAAGTGGAACTAAAAGAGAAGGAGTCCTACTCAAATATCTGCTTTTGTAGATTTTGGCTAAAAGACTGTTTTCTTGGGTGATAGTTGACAGAAGTGACACAACTCATAATCAGACTTATCCACTTCTCCGAGAAGCCAAGCACCTCCATTGATTTCCTCAAGAAGCTCCACTCTATCCTGTCAAACGCTTTAGAGATGTCAGTCTTGATTGCTACTTGTTCTTTAGCACCATTATTCTTTGAATTCAGGGTATGGAGAAGCTCATGGGCAAAGCGTTTCTTTTCAAGATATGAAAATTGAAGGAAACAGCAGAAAAGTAATGTAAAAATCATTGTACATAGATTTTTTTTTCTGTAGAGAGATTTGAATAAATAGAGAATTGGATTTTAGGACTATTAACAGCCAAAAACAAATACACAAAAGAGGCCGGCCGGGCACGTACGACTTTGTTGAGATAATTTTGAGAGATTCGAAAACATAGTTAATAACTTAACAATATTAATAAATTACAAAGATAAGTAAATCAAGTAAATATTTAAAGAGGAAAATGAAACGGCCAAGTAAATTAATTTTTTTAAAATAATTAAGAACAGGATAAAAATGTGGGAGGGGAAGCAAAGAAAGAAAAGAAAGAAGACAGAAGAAGAAGATGGAAAATGGGAATGGAGAAGGAAAAGGAGAGTTCATTAACCAAACTAATGACTTCTTCCTTGACTCCATGTCTATGCTCTCCTCTCTTCCTCCTTGCTGGGACTCTTCTCTCCCCCCTCCTCCTCCTCCTCCTCCGTCGCATTCCCTCTTCCACGCTCTCACCGTGGATGCATCCTTCCCTGACCAGCTTCATCACTCTCAGGCAACTAAGACTATCATCAAAGCTCCAAAATCTATAACAATGTTTCTGATTACTAATATTACATCCTTTTTTTGTTTTGCAGGAGTCTGGTGGTCCAACAAATGGTAGCCAAGATGGGTTGCAGGCACAAGGGACAGTCTCGACCACGAGTGCACCTGTGGCTCGCCAAAAGCCAAGGGTGCGAGCCAGGAGAGGCCAAGCCACCGATCCTCACAGCATCGCTGAGCGGGTATCTCCGTTAATAATTACTCACTTCATTTATCTCCTCTCTTATCTTATCTTTGTTGTGTGTGCTCTGAAATGGGTTCTGTTGTTATGAAAGTTGAGAAGAGAACGCATTGCGGAGCGTATGAAGTCTCTGCAAGAACTGGTTCCTAACACCAACAAGGTACTCACTTACGATCCTGATCTATATAACACTTGTTCAGGATGGTATGCATAATAACCAAATCGGATGCAGACGGACAAAGCATCAATGCTGGACGAGATCATCGAATATGTTAGGTTCCTTCAGCTACAAGTCAAAGTACTAAGCATGAGCAGGTTAGGTGGTGCAGGTGCAGCTGGTCCACGCCTCAATGGTCTTACCTCTGAGGTCAGTTTCTTAGTTCCCCCTTGGTAAAGTGGTATCACCCATTCAACAATCATCATGATGGTTCTTTGTGTAAAATGTATAGGTAGGAGGAAGGTTCAATGCCCTCTCAGGGCCACCATGCAATGGCTTAAACGCAGCAGGATCATCAAATGAGAGCCTAAGGACAACAGAACAGAGGGTTGCAAAACTGATGGAAGAAGACATGGGATCAGCAATGCAATACCTTCAAGGGAAAGGGCTCTGTCTAATGCCCATCTCTCTTGCAACCGCAATATCATCCACAACCACTCACTCTCGTGGATCTCTTTTCACTCCTAACTCCGCTACTGCAACAGCAGAGGAGGAGACAAATGTAGCAGCTGCTGCTACTGCACCTGCACCTGAAGCCTCCTCTACCATTGATGATGTATCTGCCTCCAAGCCCTGAACCATAGGATCTCTCTCCCTCTCTCTCATAACGTGTTTCCCTTTTCTTCCATGTTCTCAGTGATTACAGTCAAGACACTATCTATTTACTATTTTTTACCGTTAACGCATAAATAATATAAAATAATTAACAACAGAGAACATAACCGACAAGACAGATACAACCCGTATACGTGTGTGGGTGGTAGATACAGAACACAAGTAGTGGGACCCGAAACTAAGAGACATGTGTCCCACTACTTCCCCAAATCGCTATGTCAACGTAACCATTGATTTTGTTTGGTCAATGATATGTAAATGGAATCAGTCATTATTATAGATAGGCCCGATCTCTTGAACCGGCCCAGCTAATTTGATACCAAAACTGTGAGGAAGACGCACGCATACACAAACTAACTTCCTAAGTTTCAGGAACACTAATGAACAAAGCAAAGTCTATATAACTCACTGCATTAGGTTCTATACAAACATATATCTAAATCTAACTAACTGCTTGCATATTGACCAACAAATGCTGTGGGCAATAATAGACCAGAAAGGCAAAACAATCAGTTTCTTGAAATGAGTCATTTTATTCCCATGTTGTAGGCTTACAACAACTCAAACAAAGACAAGACATTCATGAACAAGAATTAGTATCAAGTGATTACTCGGTGAGTGCATTTGGCCATTGTTATCTTCCTCAACAGAAAGTCCTAAAACACCTGACAAAGATCAACAAAGAAATACACTAAAACAGGGAAAAATCCAATGTGATCTACAAAAAAGACAATGTAAAGGTTAATCAATAAAGACAATGGTTATGGTGAGAACATAGAACAACAAAGGACGTGTAAGATAAGTTTTAAAGAATCAGAGATTGGAGAGTAAACTATGTTGAGTGTTATCAAGAAGTAACGAGGATGTAGGAGGAAAGGGAAAGAAACCTAAGAGGAAGGAGAGGGCTTGAAAGTGTAAGGCTGAGGAAGTGACATTGGACCTTTCCTCTCATCTACATCATCCAACAGCCTTTGGACTCTCTTGTTTCGACAATACTCCCTATCGAAATGCTTCACCTTCATTTTTTTTTAGATATTCGTTGAATTAGGTCAACAACCCTAAAAGGAAACTAACTGAGTCTGAGAGAGAGAAAGGAACAAGATACCCAAGAGGAGCGGCAGTTTTTGACGAACTCGGTTCTAGAATTGCTACACTCCTTAGGGTATAGAAGACCTACTGATGCGATTTCAGTTGGTTTCTTCCCAGATTCCTTCTCCAGACATGCGTAAAATGCATCTCTCGCCTGCAATTTTAGTGATCTAAGTTCCAACGATTATCGATTAACCCTAGAATCACCGTCACTAAGCGAATAATCACACAACAGAGAGAAAGATAAAACGACCTTGTAGCAAGCATCTCTAGATTTCTGAAGAACATCCTCGTGAACCTGATTAGACGACGTGTAAGTATCGCGAGCCATGTTCACCGGAGACGGAGACGGAGAGAGGAGAAAAAAGGTCGACACCAAAAACTATACGAAGCCGAAGACATGGCCACACTAATTATATACATGCGAGCCAGTTAGGTCCGGTTTAGTCCGGTTAAGTTCAATTGATCCCGTTTAAGTCGATTTGGGTCGGTTTGTGTCGTTTTCAAGTCGGTTTATGTCTTGTTTGGGCTGGCAAAGTATAGACATGACCATCCAAAATTAGTTTCTTGTTCAAAAACTATGCTTCAATACAAACTCATAACCAAATTACAGATTACATAAGCTATCTTCCCTTCCTCAAGTGTTTACATCCACAACACTTCCTTCTTCCGTTTCTTGCTTCTTGAGCTGTTCTAACCCAAAGCTTTCTTCTGGTTGCTTCTTCCACAGGTAATTAGCTGCTTCTATCCATCCTCTATGCACCACAAACTTCTTCTCTCTTATAGCCCAACGCACCTTCTCTGTTCCCACATCCATAGCCACCACATGTGTTACCGACGCATCCACTTCGGCTGCACAGGTGGCTCCTAGTGACTCAGCCATTCTCCACAGCGGGTGATCCTCAGGCTGTGACTTGGTCGGGAACACCCGACTGAACACTACTTTACATCCTTTAAGGATCTCTTTCCGCACTTGCTTCAATAATGACCTCACGTCTCTGCCAGATTTATCTTCGCCTTCATCCTGAATTTAAAAAAAAAGGGTCATCATGAAAAAAGAAGACAGGCACAGGAAAACTTTCCTTTAAATAGATTGAGCATACCTTAAAGAACAGACCATGAGTTTGTTTAAGGACTTTGAGAACAGTTGCAAGTGCCCCATCCGGTTCACTCTCATCGCTCTTCAGCTGCGATAGAGATTGGAATTTGTGCTCAAACTGTCTGCAGCTTGAAGCAAAAAAGTGATACCTCTCTATAACGATCAAATTGTCCTTGTGATTTGGCCACGCCTGTATCCCAAACCAAGTATCAGCACAACTAACCTTACCCAATATCATGACTAAAAATAGCTTGACGAAGTACACAAAATACTTACGTTCTCTGTGTCATCGAGAATCAGCACAGAACTTTCTTGTCCCAGCACCACATCTAGACTCTTTTGATGTTTCACTGTGCCATCGTCCCGAGAAATGATCCGATCGCCAAAGTACTCTCCTTTTGGGTCCAGCAGTTTGGCCATCTGTCGTGCATACGGTCTATCTCCCATTGTGTATACATACATTACAAACATCTCGCTGGCTTCTTTTAGAAACGAATGAACAAACGGTCTTAATTTGGTCATCATATGCATATATTCCAGCATGAAGAGACTACCACCAGATACATCTGAGACCAACAAAAAACCCAATAAAACTTCTTAGTACTATAACACCTACAAACATCTAGGTGGAACAACATAAAGACAAACACAAGACCGATTTTCCATGTACAACAATATTATTTGGAAAAAAAGCAAAAGATGAAGAAGGATATATCACCTTGAAGGGAATGTGTATGGCTTTTCAAATATTCCTCCTCTGGTTTCAGGTCCCTAAGCACGGTTGAATTAAGCAAAGTGTGGTCTAAATCAAGAACTAAGCACAACTTCCGCTGGCGTTGCAAGAATCTCATATCTGAATCACGCAACCGAGAAATTTCATCCTGATGGAGCCTTATATCCTAGGCAAACAGATAACCCCAAGCTCATAAATCATCTCTAAGACTTGATATTAAAAGAAGCTCTTTCGAAATTTCATAAGGAACTCGAAAAGATCGGAATACCTTGTGTATGTATCTAAATGAAACGCCGGTTTCTTCTAATTTTTGGCCACAAACAAAACACATGTTTCCAAAGGAACCTGGGTGTTCGCATGCAACCTTACTAGAGGATGCTTCTGCAAGCATAACAAGTTTCGAAAAATTTAATATCATAGAAGAAACGAGAGAGAAACACCAAAAAGTAAGGGCTAAAGAAAGAGAGCTTCACCTGAGATTTCTTCTGAGAATGTCACAGAAGTTATACCCTGAATCTCATCTTTATCTACAGATTCTAAATTATCCAACTTTTGTCTCTTTAACCTAAGAGATGATTGAGAAACATGATTTGTTCACCGAAAATAACAAACAGATAGATATGGTGAGACTCAAAAGAGGATTGGATACCTATGATTGGAAACTCCAGCATCATCCTCAGCTTCTTCGATGGGGAAAGATTCAGTAGAAGAATCTGAGTCAGATTCCAACTCAGTTTCAAGGAAGGCGGCAAGATCGTCACTACTGGAGGAATGCACTGGAGAATCACTCGCCACACTCATCTTGAAAACCATACACAGAACAAAGCAAAAATTTATTTTAAAAAATCTCAGAATGGACGCAAAATCAAAATTGACTAAAACCCTAATTAACACACAAACAAACAAAAAAGAAGAAGCGAATGGAACTCGATATTGCAATCTCAGAGATACGGAAGAAGAAGAACACCTTACTGCTCGATTTGTTTGTTGCGAGAATACTCAAATCGTGATTTGGGGAAGACGCCGGAGTGGTAGATAATGTTCACGACGGTGCAACCGTAAAGTGAAAAGCATTTTAACTTCTCTCCGATTACTAATTCACTAAGGCCCGTGTTGGGGCCCAAAAGATACATAATTACGGTTATTTATTTTGGGTCACACAAGCCTAACCAAAATTAAAAATGGTATGGTTAAATCATTCATTACTCGTTATCACGTTTGCTTGTTATAGGAATAGACATTTCATATCCTATTGGATTCGGTTTGGCTCTATTTGGATAATGGATATTTAGGTTTTACGCTGCTATTAGATCCATTGGGATAATTTTTGTTTTGGTTTGAGTTCGGTTCAATATGTTTTTTTTTTTTGCCAACCGGTTCAGTATGTTTTAGAATCGGTATTTGTACGTTGGGATAACGTTTTTTGCTTTTTTCCCTTTTGGTGGGTTCAAGTCTCTCCTTTTCATTTAGAGTCTTTGATTCCTAGTGTTTGGAAGGTTCTGCTTTTATCACACACGTGTTATTTCCAGTTTTACGTTGCAGTTTCTCACGTTTTCTGTAGATCGTGGAAGTTTTATTCAAATGTTTATGATAAAAACTGTCGTTTCTTTGAAGATTCAAGCAATTAGCTAGTACTTTCCAGAAAATTCACAAAGAAGAGCACTCATCTTTGGATTTCTAAGCTCGGATTTCTCAATGAACACGGATCTTGACAAAGCCATTTCGGCAATGTCTCTTGAGGAAGCAGAAGAACCATTTCTGTTGCCAAATCTGCCTGAGTTTTCCTCTTGTGAGAGCAATGTTTTAAGCTTGATTGGCAGAACTCTTAATCCTCCGTATCAACCAATGAAAGATCTAATTTTCGATATGCCTCGGAAAATGAAAGTGTATGATCGCGTTCGAGGTGTGGCTCTCTCAAAGGACCGTTTTCAGTTCATCTTCAAGTACAAGGAAGAAATGGACGAAGTGCTTAAAAAAGGAGCATGGACGTATAACGAATGATCTCTAGTCACGGAACCATGGGTTGAAGATCCTCCTCCCGATTATCTCCAATTTCTCCCCGTTTGGATTCAAATTCGTAACGTTCCGGTGAACCATTACACGAAAGAAACTTTTGAGACTCTTGGGGAGATTGTCGGGCGAGTGAAAGAAGTTGCCTTCGACCCGCTTAGGTCTCTGAATACAGAATACGTTCGTGTTAAAGTTCTCTTTGATGTTAACAAACCTGTCCGACGTTGGAGAATGGTCACATTCCCAAAGGTTGGGGATGTCAAGATTCTATATGACTTTGAAACAGTTCAAAAGAGATGTTACAATTGTCAACGGCTCACACATGATAAGGATTGTTGCCCTTCTCTTTTCCAAAATCGGCTCTCTGCTACGGGTTTGGAAAAGGTTAACGATTCATCAGTGAGTAGTAAGCAAGTGTTGAAGGAGAAAGATTCCCTCTATGGTGTTTTATCGGAAGAACAAGTTGGAGTGGACTCGGTTTCCGGGAGACCAAGGATTGCACCAGAGGTACTTCATGAAATGCGTCAGTACCTACTTGTAGATGATGAGGCTGAAAGTAAGGCTCGTGTGCTTCACATCCAATCAACTGTATCGGAAGCGGAGGCTGACCCTGTTTTACGAAAATCTCTACTTTCTCTGGACACTCCAACGATCTTTCATACTGATATTAACAAAGGCAAAGGAGTTGTTTTCTCTTATGATGAAAAGCTGCAGAAGAAAGCTGATATTTGCCCTGAGCCAAAGCTTCTAAGCTCCGCGATTCATGTTGCACATCAGATGACAGAGGATGTCTCTCTGCTTTCTATCCAATCTTCAATTCGCAAGCAACAATCCCAAGCATTGCTGGCCTGCGTCTCCAAACAGGAAGGTTCTAAGGTTTTTAAAGCTAGCATCTCTGGCGCTAGTTCTTCCGGAACCTCTTCCTCCGTTAGTAGACGCAAAAGACCTTCTAAGGGTCATCGATTAAGACAGAAACAGAAAGCTACCAGTGTCTCTACTCCGGTTGAGAAGTTCGGTGAATCCAGTGAAACTACCTTGAAACGTAAAGCTGTGGATGAAGCTCAAGTTCCATCAAAAGACGCTAAGCGCAACAAAGGGGTGGGTCCAAAGGAGGATCCGCCGAAGCAAAAATGAGTGTTTTAAGTTGGAACTGTCAAGGCATGGGTACTGAACTGACAGTTTATCGTCTTAAGGAAATACGTAAAAAATATTTCCCTGAGATTTTGTTCTTGATGGAAACAAAAAAATAAAAAGAATCTGGTAGTCGACACACAAGTTTGGTTGGGTTATGATCATGTTTTCACAATGGATCCGGAAGGTTTGAGTGGTGGTTTAGCTATCTTCTGGAAGGGCACTGTGGAGTTAGATTTCAAGTTTGTAGATAAAAATATTTTAGATATCCATGTATAGTTCGATTCTTTTGCTTTTTTCCTTTCTTGTGTTTATGGAGGTCCTAGTGTTAGTAATAGAGCAAAAGTTTGGGAACGTTTGATGCGTATTGGTGTGGCTCGGTCAGATAGTTGGAGTATGATTGGTGATTTCAATGAGATATTACATAATGGCGAGAAGTTGGGTGGTCCTTTGCGTTGTGACTCTAGCTTCACTGACTTTGCGGAGATGCTAACTATTTGTGATATGGTTGAGTTATCTGGTTCCGGTAACAGTTTTACATGGGCTGGTGTTCGCCAAAGCTATGGATTCAGAGCAAATAAGATCGTGCTTTTGGGAACAAGGCTTGGTTCAAACTTTTCCCTAAAGCGAATCAAGTCTTCCTTAATCGCAGCATATCCGATCATCGACCTGTGCTGATGCGTTTAGTAGTTGATCAAGACACTCATCAAGGTCATTTTTGTTTTGATCGTCGGTGGCTGGGAAACCAGGAAGTGCGAGCTTCTATTCAAAATTCTTGGGAAGGGAGATTGCAGAACAATGATAAATCAGTCTCAGATCGTATTGTAGACTGTTGAAAGGCTTTGAGTAAGTGGAAAAAACGCTCTGCAACTAACTCCCTCGACCGCATTCAATGTCTACAGTCAGCACTTGATATTGAATCCTCTCCTCTCCGGCCAGAATTTGATCATCTTCATTTTCTTAAGAGAGAACTATAAATGGCTTATCGGGACGAAGAACCGAATTGGAAGAATAAGAGTCGGGTTCGGTGGTTACAAGAAGGGGACCGCAACACCAAGTTTTTCCACTCCTCTGTCCTAGCTGATCGTTCAAAGAAATTTATTGAGAATTTAGTAGATGAGTCTGGAGTAACACATAAATCCGAGCCTGCAAAAGGAGATAATGCTGCAAAATATTTTCAGAAATTATTCAGCTCTTCATCTACTAAAAGCTTCGTAGAGTTCTTCAACGGTTTTCAACGGAGGGTAAGTGATGAAATGAATGATGTCTTAACTGCCGATATAACGAAAGAGGATATTCACAATGCAGTGTTTTCAATTAAACCCGAGAGTACTCCTGGAGCAGATGGCATGAGTGGTTTCTTCTACCAAAAATACTGGGAAATCGTCGGACCAAAAATTGTTGAAGAAGTGCAGAATTTTTTTCACACTGGCTCCTTTCCGAATGATTGGAGTTACACTCTGATTTGTTTTCTCCCAAAGAAACCATCTGCCTCATCCATGTGTGATCTCTGGCCGATAAGTCTCTGCTCTGTTTTTTACAAAATCGTTTCCAAAATCTTGGTTGCTCGATTAAAGCCGTTGCTGCCTCTTATTGTGTCACCTTCCCAGTCTGCGTTTGTTGAAAAACGCTTGATCACCGACAATATTCTTATTGCTCATGAGATCTTCCATGGCTTGAGAACTCTTCAGACATCTCTAAAGATTATATGGCCATTAAGACAGACATGTCTAAAGCCTTTGATCGGGTTGAATGGAACTACTTGGAGGAGATTTTGCGAGCCTTTTGTTTCACTGATCAGTGGATTATGTGGATTATGTTCTGCGTAAAATTAGTCTCTTACTTGGTTATAATTAACAACCAACCTCACGGACTGATCTCACCACAACGCGGCCTCCGATAAGGAGATCCGCTCTCTCTGTTTCTCTTTATAATTTGCACGGAAGGCTTGATCCATCTTATGTCTAAGGCTGAGATTGAAGGACGTACCCAAGGCATTAAGTTCTCGGATTCGGGTCCAATGATTCATCACATGCTTTTTCCGATGATACATTATTTTGTTGTAAAGCCATTTTGGAGCAATGTAATGAGATAAAAAGAATTCTTAAGAAGTACGAGGAAGCAACCGGCCAAGTGATCAACTTTGGTAAGTCATCTTTGACTTTTGGATCAAAAGTGGATGAGAATGTTAAGCTTCTGATTAAATCAAGTCTCGGCATTGAGAATGAAGGTGGTACGGGCACCTATCTCGGTTTGCTCGAGTGCTTTAGTCGCTCTAAAGTCGATATGTTAGACTACATTAAAGAACGTCTCAAATCCCGACTACATGGTTGGTATGCTCGTACCCTTTCCGAAGGAGGAAAGGAAATTCTACTAAAGTCCGTTGCGATGTCAATGCCCGTTTCTGCGATGAGTTGTTTCAAATTACCTAAAACCACCTGTGACAATATTACCTCAGCTATGTCGAGTTTTTGGTGGAATGTGGTTGAGGGAAAACAAAAGATGCATTTGGTCAGCTGGGACAAGATGTGTTTATCGAAGGATAATGGGGGTTTGGGCTTCCGCGACATCCAATGCTTTAATCAAGCTTTGCTTGCGAAGCAAGACTGGCGACTCCTAACGGAACCAGAGTGTCTTCTCAGCCGGGTTATGAAGAGTCATTACTACGACCAGAATCAATTTTTAGTTGTTGGCATTGGTTCTCGGCCCTCCTTCGCTTGGCGGAGCTTTTAACTAAAGGTTTAAGGCGGATGATTGGTGATGGGCGTGAGACCTATGTTTGGTTTGAGCCGTGGATCCCAGATAAGTCGATGCATAGCCACTTGATCAAAAAAAACTTCATCGACCTGAATCTTAAGGTGAGTTCCCTTTTTGATGCTCATTCTGGTCAATGGCTTCTCACCAATCTCCATGAGCTATTTTTTGAAGACGACATCAGGAAAATAGTTTCTATGAAACCTACCATTTCTCGAGGAGATTTCTGGTCTTGGAGGCACAACCGTAATGGCAAATATTCGGTTAAATCCGGTTATTGGCTTAGTTGAGACAATAAGAGAAGCTGAGTCTTTGCCATCCCTGAATCCCTTAAAAAGAGTATCTGGTCCTTCGTAACAGCCCCTAAAATTAAGCTTTTCATGTGGAGAGCCCTGTCCGGAGCTCTCGCGGTGGTTGAGACTTTGAGTCTTCGTAGCATTCGGATCGATTCCAGGCGTGTCCTCTGTGATGAAGAAAATGAAACAATCAGTCATATTCTCTTCACTTGTCCTGCAGCTCGACAGGTTTGGGTTTTGTCCAACATTCCACATCCTCAAAATGGATTTCATCAGGAGTCTATATACGTCAATTTTCAATACCTTATCTCGGTAAGTAAGGATAACAAGATTCCTATGGAGACAAGGAGACTTATTCCATGAATTCTCTGAATCATTTGGAAAAATCAGAACAAATTGCTTTTTGAAGGTAGGCTTTTTAATGCTATGGAAACAATTAACAAGATTAGGAATGATGCAGAAGAGTGGATACAAGCTCAGTCCATCGATAAAGAAAAGTATGATCAGTTTCCTTCGGTCTCAATTTCTTCTCATTGTTGGTCAGCTCCTCCGATAAATTGGTTTTTCTTGGTCAAAAAAGATAAAAATGGTTGGTGCGTCTTGGATTCTACGTGACTCTCTTAGTACTGTCATTGCTCACAGTCGTCGTGCTTTTAGCCGGGTGGAGACCTTGATTATGGCACAACATTTAAGCCTTTTTTGCGCCATCGAGAGTATGTGTAGTCTGAAAACATCCCACGTCATCTTTGAACTGAATGCAAAGGATCTTGTTGGAGCGGTGGTGAGACCTCCTGATTGGCATGCCTTTCAAGCTTTTGGCGATGAGCTAATCTGTGCGTTGACAAGAATCACTCATTAGAAACTACATTCAGTTCATCACAATGCTAACCATTGTGCTTTCTTAATAGCACGAAGTGTTACGGCGGATAATCGTTATCAATCATATGTTACATCGGGGAGCCCTTCTTGGCTCAGTCAAGCTCTGGAATCTGAGAGAGAAGTTGCCTCTTTGCAGCTTTGAAGCTATGTTTTTCCATTGTTCTTGGTTCCTCTGTTCCCTTTTGCTTTTCTCTGTTCTGTGTGTTTCTTTTCTCTTTGGTTGTAAGACTCTTTTGCTTATTTAATCTATCAGATGTTTTTTAAAAAAAAGAATCGGTATTTGTACATTTGTAAAAAGCCGAACACATTTTGGATCCTGTTTGAAATTTTGTATCCAAAATACTCAAATATCTTATTATATGTTAAGTATAGAGTTAGTTTGCACCTGATTAAAAGTTGGATTGCTTGATTACTATTCTATCTTTATGATTAATTCTATTAATAACAAATGTTATTTAACAAATTAATTTATTAAGAAAATAAAGATGAATCTTATAAATAAAAAACGAAATTAATAAGAATATTAAAAAATTATTTAATTAAAAAGGTCATGCTTATCCTTAATAAATTATTTTAAAAAGTTGGTGTGATTAATTACTATATTACCTTTATAGAATAATTTAAATAAATAAAATTTATTTAATAAATTAATTTATTAAAAAATAAAAAAGAAATTGATAGATAAAATTCGAGATTAATAAATATATTAAAAACTTATTTATCAAAAAAGGTAATGATTTATCATTAATGAATTATTTTAAATAATTGATTTGTTCCTCTTAGTTATGATATAAGATAAATTATATTAAAAATAAAATAAATTTTAAAAAGATATATTAACATTACTCAATAAATCAATCACGCTTTTTACATGAAATATATTTATATTAAAATAAGTTTTAAAATATCTTAGATATTTGTTAACTCTAAAAATCACATGAATTATTAAAGTGTCATATATTTTACCTTTCAATAACCATAGATCCAATAAATTTAATAAATTATGGATCAAAATTTGCAATCATAATTATTTTATTTTTTTGCGGGTCGAATGTCAAAATCCATAAAATATTTTAATATTGTGCAAGACATATCAAATGGAGTAATTTAGCATTTAAAAATCATATTTTTCAGTGAGTTTGAATATTAAAATTCGTAAAATATTTATATCCTTTGCATTATATGCCAAATGGAACATGCACTGCATTATTTGAAAATTCAATAACAAAGTGTATTGACTAAAATAAAAATTTTGAAAGTCAAAATTTTAAGATATCATATAAATATTTATATATATCTGATCTGATTTTTGCATTTATAAAATATATTCATGTTACCATATTATTAAATCTAAAAATACTTACAAAATTTTATGTCCGCATAAAATACGAACCAACTAACTGGTAGTCAAAATAAATGTGGAAACATCCAAAATTATTCGAAAACAAACAAAAATATTTGAAAACAAAAACTCAAAATACCTACAATATATCCAAAATACCCTAGTAAATAATAATATACTCAATATTTATAATTATAATTTTAGATATCTAAGTTATTTCATATATAAATGTAAATTAGGTGGCTGTCTGCGAATATAAAAAATTCTAAATAGAGGCAATCGAGACAAGCATGTATGCCTTGCTGGAAAATCCTTTCGGCAATCGTATCTCGGTCCTCTTCTTATGTCCACTGCGAATTGTAAATAAATCATCTCATCTCTCTCAACTTTAGAGCTTTTGTTCTTGCCTATAAAAATATACATGTGCGGTTAATAACTTAATATTAATGTTTTATGTTTATGAGAATGATTAAATTTAGGGAGACTTACAAAAATACACCTTTGTATTGTCTGTTTTTCAAAAATACCCCTGCTTGAAATAATTTTATTTTTACACCTCCCTTTTTAATGAAAAAGACCATTATATCCCTAGACTAAAAGAAACCCTAAACATTAAACCCTAAACCCTAAACCATAATTCCTAAACTTTAAACCCTAATAGCTAAACCCTAAACCCTAATCACTAAACCTTAAACCCTAAACCCTAAACCCTAATATTTGAGGTGTATATTTGAGAACCATTAAAAGACAGGTGTAAATGTAAAATTTTTTTTCCTTTAAGTGTATTTCTGTAAATTAATCTTAAATTTTTTCCATTTAATGCGCTACATGCTTTTATATATATATACATATATATTTATTAATGTGAAATTATAAACTCAACAAGAGAATGAAGACTTACTTCTGAATAAAAATAAATTTAGTGAAAGCAATGATTCTTTGAATAGTAAAATATGAAGTATAAAATAAATTACTTGGTTTTACTTTCCACAAATAAGCAGCAAAACACTCAAATAAGAAACACGAAAATCCTTTTTGTAAGTTTATCTTCTTTTTGCTTTCTATTGTATTATCACTATTAAACGTTGTCATTGTTTAAAAAGACATTTTAAAAAAAAATTAAATTCAAATGATCGTAAAAGTTTAGACGCACCACATATATATAGTGGCTATAGCTTGTAAGTAAAATTTTAATGAGTATTCTTCACATTAAACATTATATATTGATATTAAATAAATAATTTGAGTATAATCTAATTTCCATTATGATTGAATTTCCATTAAATTTTTAAGTTGTTTTTTTATCAGAAAGAAATCTTTATTAGCTTCACATGGAAGTACCGGCAAAGTTTAAAACTTGTTTCGCAATTGAGTCAACAACATTATTTTGCGAACGAGGAATAAAGGAAAAAACACAAGATTGAAAGAAAGATACAACCATACGAATATCAGTAAGGACTGAATGAAGGTCATTATGATACTCCCCTTACTGTAAGAGGTGAACTAGGATTTGAGAATAATAGAGAAGCTTGATCTCCTGCAAACCTATATTCTTGGCTTTTAAAATAGTCATCAACATTGCATAGGCTTCTGCTTGAAGCGCGGAGTTAACATCCACTCTATACTCAGAGACTTCACAGATGACTTCATCTAAATGCGACCTGAACCGAGCCCCTAACCCACACGTAAGAGTATCCGACCGCCATGCAGCATCAAAAAAGCAATGAACACCATTAAAGGCATGGTCAGAATCATGATATTGTTTTGTACAAACCTTAGGTTTAGTGACTTCCGCTGCAAGCCATCGTCGAGAATGAAATAAAGCCGAGTTTAAAACTTCCTCTTCAGAGGTAGAGATTACCGAGAAGACTAGCTGATTACGAGTTATCCAAACTGACCAAAGGATCCATGCAAAGAGGCTCGTATCTACTAGACCCGTTGGCGGCAGATTGAGGAACCGTGGCGCAACTTCCAGAAATTGGGATAGTGATGGCGTAGCAGAGAAAGTAGGTATACTAATCGGAGCTAAATCTCATACTCGTTGAGCAAAAACACATTGCAACAAGACATGATCAATTGTTTCTAAAGCACCGCATCGAACACAAGAGGCCTCTGCTAGGACTCCACGACTGTTAAGCTCACTACCGATGGCGAGTGCTCCTACCATGGCTTTCCAGAGAAACATGCGGATCTTCGGTACTGTTTTGGCCCGCCAAATTAACTTCTTCCAAGGGAACTCAACATTTAACTCAACAGTGACCTCCTTTGCTAGTAATTGATACCCCGACTTGGAAGAATAAGAGCCATTCTTACTAAACAACCACACCAAGGAATTTGAATGACTCAGTGAACTTAACGAAAGGCCTCGAATAAAGTCATTGTAGTGAGGAAGAAACGAGTCGATTAGGTGCCAATACCATTGCCGATCTTCTGTAATAAGATCAGATATGCACAGGTCTTGAAGCTGAGTTGGAATTGGTCCCATAGGGCGTAAAGGTACCGATGTGGACAACAAGTTATCATGCCAAACCCTGATCGAAAGCCCATTATTAACCAACCAACCAAGCCCTTGTTGAAGCAGCTGGCAGGCAGCAATGATCCCCGATCAGCCATGAGAGCAGTTAGATGGTGGGTTCGAGTCAATGAAAGATGAGGAATGACAATACTTGCTAAGGAGGACACAAGAGAACAGAGCCGTTGGGTGTTTAAGGAGGCGCCAACCTAACTTTGCAAGTGAAGCAATATTATGCTCCTCAACCCGACGGAAGACCACCATGCTCTTTTGTAGCTGTCATCTTATCCCAAGAGACCATACACATTTTTCAAACATCCGTTTTAGCATCCCACCAGAAACACGTTAGAACCGATTGAATTCGCTTGCAAAGGGATATGGGTAATCGAAAACAGGGTATTGCATACGACGAGATACTAGACAAAATAGACTTAAGCAACACTTCTTTTCCAGCCACCGAGAGGAATTTGGCAGACCAACTCAGTGCCCGTTGCCGTATCCGATCAACGATACTCGTCAAAACATCACGTTTACGCCGTCCAAAATTTTCCGGGTGACCTAAATATTTCCCAATCCCACCATTTTGGTGTATGTTTAGGATTCTCTTGGCCACTAGTCTGTGGGTAGGAGGTGTTTTGCCCGAGAAAACAATAGATGATTTGGCCACATTGATTAGTTGACCCGAAGCGTTCTCATAGTCCCGTATGATTTGTCGCAGAACATGACAAGAGGTAGCATCGGACTTATAGAAAAACATTGTGTCATCCGCGAAGAGCAGATGATTAATCTCCGGACCATGCCGGGAAACCTTGATGTCGACCAAGCTTTTAGACGCAAGGGCTTTGTGACATAAGCCTGAAAGAACCTCTGAACATAAGACAAACAAAGACACAGACAAATGATCTCCCTGACGCAATCCCCTTGAAGGAACAACCTTTCCTTGTGGTGACCCATTGACAAGAAAGGAATACGATACGGATATAACACAAGTCATAACCCAATTAATCTATACTTGATGGAAGCCGAAATGATCTATAACCTCACGTAAAAAGTCCCACTCAATCCTGTCATAGGCCTTGGTCATATTCGTTTTAACCGCCACAACTCCTCTTTTTGTAGCTTTAGAGGTCTTCAAGTAGTGAAGGATCTCATGCGTTATAAGGACATTATCGGATATCACTCGGCCCGATACAAAACCGGATTGATTTTTCAGAGATGGTAGATGGTAAGACCGTATTCAAACGGGAAGTTAAAATTTTGGCTATTATCTTGTAGAATACACTTTAAAGCGCAATAGAACGATACTCAGATACTTTCTTCGGATGATGGACCTTCGGTATTAACCAAACATGGGTGAGGTTTAATCCATGTGAAAACTAAGACGTCGTGGAAAAGTGTTGTACCTCATGAACCACATCAACTTTAATGATCAGCCAAAACGAATGGTAAAACCCAACAGAGTACCCATCCGGGCCCGGAGCCTTATCCGCATTAATTACAAAGACAGCCTCACGAATTTCTTCCTCTGAAGGCAACAGTGTAAGAGCTCGATTTTGATATGCGGACAGCTTCGGGTCTAACGCTTCATGCACTACCCGCAAATCTCAATTGGATTCAGAAGTAAATAGGCGATCATAGAAGGCTGCGATTTTTTGTATAATCTCATGCTCTCCGTATCTAGGTTGGTCGTGGTCATCTTCAATGACAGTGAAACGATCACACACCCTTCGCGTCTTCGTACTCTTATGGAAGAATCGAGAATTACTATCCCCACTCTGTAGCCAAAGTATTCTACTTCTTTGCTGCCAAAAAGATTCTTCTTCCTTAAAAGCAACCTCAAGTCGTGAGGTAAGAGCTTTTCTTTCCTCCACATTGGCCGTAGATGAAGACAAGGCTAAGTTGAGTGCGATCTGTGTATCTTCAATGAGCTTTTTGCTATTAAAATTCTGGCTCTTTGTCCATTGGATCAAAGCATGACGACATTTGTTTAGCTTAGACTCCACTGAACCATGCGGAGTCTCATTCCACGTCTGTCTTATAAGCTCATAGATGTCGTCTTTCCCACATAATCTACTATAAAAATGAAGTAGATCTTTTCTCTTCACATGAGTATTGTCAATATATGGTACTAAAGACCGATGATCCGAGCCTTGAAAGCGAAGATACTCATAACGGCCTGATGGATAAGCCTCAATCCAAGCATTATTAGGCATCGCGCGGTCCAACCGAGCATGAACCAAATGGTCTTATCTCATACCCCGAAACGAGAGACAATTCCCTTTGTGTTTAACATCCCAAAGTCCATTCGAGGACACGAAGCTTCTAAAATTGATGAACGACCCTTCAGTTCTAGGTGGTCTGCCTCTTTTCTCCGTTTGACAAAGAATGTCATTAAAATCCCCAGCTAAGACCCAAGCGGTATCTCGGTCAGCACCAAAGGTTGAAATTGCGTTCCAAACACTAAGCCTATTCACTCTCATAGGCGCACCATACACGAAGGTAAAGAAGAAGTACGAATTGTGGTATAATGCAAGTGTCAATAAAGTTTCTCTCTCTCACAAGTCTTTGAAACAAACCTTAGATCCTCATCAATGGCCACCACCACCACCACCAAAGAGTCTTTGCTGCCGCCGGACCCACCTGACCCTTACGCCATACCTTCGCCGTCAGACGCCTCACCTCAGTCGTCGTTAATTGCGACCCCTCCGCCGCTGCAAGCCGCTGCTCCTCCTCTGTCGCAGCCTATGCTGAAGGTTGCTTCACCTCCGTTTAGATCTGACGACTCCAAAACACAAGAGTGGCTTAATGATTCGATTCCTATCATCTCCAACCAGCTCCTCTCGATCCAGATGGCGTATTTGCGCTCAGATTTTGAATCATAATGGGACCAATAAATCTTCATCTCAGATCTGTTTAAAGCAATGCTACATTCTGCTCCTTGTGGTGGGTTCTTCTATGCTCGGATGGTGTTAACAGAAGGGACAGATATGGCGTCGTCGATATGGTCTTGGTATTCCTATGCGGATTCACTTTCCTCCTCTGTGGAGTCACTTCATTTCTCTATGAACCTTAAACCGGTGAATCGTGCCCTGACTAGCACCGGAGAAGCCTTTGTCCTTCTTGAAAATCTTGCGGCGGAAACCGATTTGTCAATTATGCCCCTCTCTCCTGCTTGGAATATGGAAGCTCCGGCTAGTTTAGACCCGGTCTCCTCTGTCGGCCATCCTCCTTCGTCGTCACTAACCTGTGATAACGTGGCTACACCCTCAGAGAAAAGGTTCTTGGGCCAAAATCTGGAAACTCCTTTAGTTGGGCCAATTGTGTTAAAGCTCATCTTCTCCTTAGCGGAGAGTTTAAAGTTTAATCTCATTTGTAATTCAAATGGACATTTTAATTGGACTTTTCCTCCTTAATGGAGCGACTAAAGTTAATCTCTAAAATCCAATCTAGTGAATTTTGTAAGGTAGACATGTATTCCTCCTGTATGGAGAGATTATCAAATTTTTATATTATTGTTGTGGAGAAATTTATTCAAGAAAAATCTTCCATTATGGAAAGAATAAATTTAAACTTAAAGTGCTTATCATGTGAAAGTGGTATAATATCTATTATTTCCTCTATTATGGAGAGATTTACTTCTCATTGTTGGTACTTTTTACTACAATTGATCTCTCTTACTTTTGTATGTATCTCTCTAATGTTAGAATTCAGTTCCAAGATTAGTTACTCTACGATAGGTCTGGTGGGGTTCCAGAACCCACCCAGTTCGATTGAATGAGGTTATTATCATGGAATTTTCAAGGGGTGGGTGCTAAAGCTACAACCCACCGACTGGAAGAGATGTATCGGTTATACTCTCCAGGTTTCCTATTTCTTTCAGAAACTAAGAACAATCGAATGTCCCTACAAGATCTCCAAGTCTCACTTGGGTTCGATAGTTTGCTTACTGTAGATCCAGTCGGCTTGAGTGGAGGTCTTGCTTTACTTTACTCTAAGGACTTTCCGGTTACTATCTTATTTATGTCAAATTGTTTGATTGATATTGAAACAATTATTGATGGTAATCGAGTTTATTTGTCTTTTGTGTACGGTGATCCGGTGATTGAATACCGAGAATATGTTTGGGAACAATTAACTCGTATTGCAATTAATCGTTGTGGAGCATGGTTTACTATTGGAGATTTCAATGAAATAACGGGTAATCATGATAAATGGGGAGGAAAAAAAGATCAGAAGCATCCTTCCTTCCCTTCCGCAATATGATACACTGTCGTGGTTTAATTGAATTTTTGCACAAGGGTAACTATATGTTATGGGCAGGGAAACGTCAAAATGAAATGGTAAAATGCAGATTGGATAGAGCTATGGGAAATGAAGATTGGCATAACCTATTCCCCAATACAAACGTAGAATATCTAAAAATGTGGGGTTCGGACCATAGACCCTTAATCGCAAGAATCCAAAAATTTCCCCATAAAATTGGGTGGACTTTTACGTTTGACAAGCATTGGATTGGTAAACCGGGATTGAAAGAAGCCATTTTGAACGGATGGGGAAGCGGTCACCCAGAGATTCGGCGATCCCTTCCACAAAGAATTCAAGCTTGTCGGAACGCAGTCTCTATTTGGAAAAAAGTGCTAAATCTAACACCGAGAAGCTTATTGAAGACCTTAAGGATTGCATCGACCAATGTCAACTAGATGAAAATACAACATATGAGGAGCTGAAAGAGTTGAAGTCAAGCCTATGCAAGGCCTTCTTGGAGGAGGAAACATTTTGGAAACTGAAGAGCATAGTCCATTGGCTAAAAGAAAGAGATAGAAACACAAGATTTTTCCATGCTTCAACCAAACAAAGGAGAGCATGAAACTAGATTTTGGGCTTGAATAATTCAGATGGAGTATGGGTTGACAATGCGGCAGCAGTAGAGAAAGTAGCAGTGGATTACTTTAGGGAGATGTTTACTTCCATAGGGGCGAGAGATACCGACCGAGTTCTCCGGGAAGTTCCCGTGATGTTTTCAGAAATAATGAATAGTGCACTAACAAGAGAGTTTTCAGATCTAGAAGTTAAAAGGGCTTTATTTTCAATCAAACCGGGAAAAGCTCCTGGCCCGGATGGAATGACTGCCCTTTTCTACCAACAGTTCTGGGATATAGTCGGAAAAGATCTCATAGATATGATAAAGAGTTTTTATGAAACAGGTCAGTTTGATCAGAAACTGAATGAGACAAATATTTTTCTGATCCCTAAGATTGAAAGACCGAAGGAGACGCCTGGGTTCAGACCTATAAGCTTTTGTAATGTGAGCTATAAGGTTATCTCCAAGATTTTACACTGTTGTCTTAAGGGATTACTTCCAGAACTTATTTCTGAGACACAATCCGCCTTTGTGGCAGACAGATTAATAACTGATAATATTCTAATTGCTCAAGAGAATTTTCATGCCTGAAGATCCAACCCTGTGTGCCGAAAAAAATACATAGCAATCAAAACGGACATGAGCAAGGCGTACGGTAGAGTAGAGTGGGATTTTCTAAGAAGCCTTATGCTGAAAATGGGCTTTGCTCCCAAATGGGTCGATTGGATCATGTGTTGTATCTCCTATGTCTCGTACCGTATCCTTTTAAATGGAATGCCACGAGGTCGTATAGTACCGACTCGAGGGATTAGACAAGGGGATCCTATTTCTCCTTACCTATTCATCTTATATACAGAAGCGCTAGTAGCACAGTTGTGTGACGCAGAATGTTATGGAAGAATCCAGGGACTGCAAATCTCACGTGCAAGCCCTCCCGTTACTCATCTCTTATTCGCAGATGATAGCTTATTCTTCTGTAAAGCGGACGAGGCGCAAAGTAAGGAGATTATAGAGATTATCTGCCGATATGGCGACGCAGCAGGCCAAAAAGTTAACCTAGCAAAGTCTTCAGTAATGTTTGGCAACGACGTTCCGGCTAGCACAAGAATGTTGATAGAAACAACCTTGAGAATTCTCCAAGAAGGAGGAATGGGGATTGACCTGGGCTCCCTGAAAATATATGTGGTTCTAAGGCTCAAGTCTTCGCCTTTGTGCGAGACCTTCTTCAGAGTCGAATCAATTTGTGGTCGGCGAAATTTTTCTCCAAAGGTGGGAAAGAGGTGCTGATTAAATTAGTTTCACAAGCTATTCCGACATATGTAATGTCATGTTTTTTACTCCCTAAAGCTATATGCTCTAAACTTTGCAGTGCAATCGCTAAGTTTTGGTGGAGTTGAAAGGAGGACAGCCGTGGGATACACTGGTTGGCGTGGGACAAATTATGCATACAATTGGTGGATGGAGGGTTGGGTTTTAGAACATTCGAAGAGTTCAATCTAGCTCTGCTAGCGAAACAATTATGGAGGCTAATTCGATATCCCAACTCTCTTTTAAGCAGAGTCCTAAGGGGAAGATATTTCAAATATTGTAATCCCTTAAAAATCGAGAGATCGAATCGGCCGTCATATGGCTGGAGAAGCATTTTGGCCTCAAAGCATTTTGGGTCAGGGATGGATACGAATGTGTGGAATGAACCATGGATCCCTGATATTCCGGCTAGACCTCCAAAGAGTCTTAATGTCGAGAAAGATCCTCACTTGTATGTGAATGCCCTTATCGACCCTGAAACGAAGCAATGGAGACAGGAGCGATTAAGGGAGTTATTTACCCAGGATGATATCCAGCATATTTTAGGAATTCGGCCCTCAAAGACGTTCTCTAGAGATGGGTATAATTGGTCCTTCACCTCATCAGGAAACTATACCGTAAGATCATGATACTAGGCTGCGAGAGAGTTATCTTGTGCTTGTGACCACCCTGCTCAGGGACCTACAGTGACCTCACTTATGGCACAAGCATGGAAATTAAAAACTACACGTAAGCTAAAGCACTTCGTGTGGCAGTGTTTATCGAGATGTCTGGCTACATGCCAAAGGCTAAACTATCGCCATATTAGTAAAGAGAAGGGATGCCCGGTTTGCGGCGGGGCGGAAGAATCAATTAACCATATGTTATTTGAATGTCTCTCGGCGCGGAAAATCTGGGCATTGGCTCCTATTCTCTCTGCTCCATTCGTCTTCCCTCGAAGTTCCCTATATGGAAATTTTAATTTCCTATTTTGGAAAGCATAGAAAGTAGGAACTTCTGAGGCGGGTTTGCATGCTTTTCCTTGGTTACTATGATTCATCTGGAAGGCTAGAAACAAATTCATTTTTGAGAATTCTCGAGAATCAGCCCAGAATATATTGGACCACGCTACTCATGAAGCAAATTTCTGGAGTACAACACACGAGAACGCAGACGAGCAGGACTTGGGGCCATGTGCAAAGATTTTGGACCCAAGCCCCATGGAGCCCCAGGCGCCAAGTGAGAAAGTGTGTCAAGTAGATGGTTCATGGAGTAAAGATTCACTTTTCAGTGGGTATGGATGGGCAAGGTTCGAAGGAGGAAGCCTTTGCCAAGTGGGCTTGAGGAGGGCACTTGATAATCAATCCCCTCTGCATGCTGAATTGGAGGCACTGTTGTGGGCTATGGAGTTACTGGTTTCGATCTCCCGCTTAGATTATTCTTTTGCGACGGATTGCATGCAACTGATTTCGTTAGTGAACCACCCGGAGGATTGGCCTTTATTTGCTTCGGAGCTTGAAGATTTTAAAGTTCTGAAGTATCTCTTTCCAGTTTTTAATATCTTTTATATTCCTCGTGTTGTAAACATCACCGCAGACAGCCTTGCCAAAAAGGCAAGGTCAAAAAACTTTATTTACTCTCATGTAAGCACCACGGTTGCGCCGTTTCCCCTAGCGGGAGACACTTGACCGGAACTTTATTGAATGAGTTTGTTGACAAAAAAAAATGCGAGTGTCAATATAATTTGGAGAAGAGGACAATATCTCTAAGTCGACATCCTCTTTCCAAAATAGCGCTAAACCACCACTTAAATCCACAGGAGGGATTGTGTGATGTTTACCATAACTCATCCACCTAAAAACTTGTAATACATAATCATCTTGATTTTTAGTTTCCATGAGAAACAAAATGTCTGGGAAAATAGAAAGACGAATTTCCCTAAAGCGTCGAACCGTCAAAGTGTTTCTCAATCCTTGACAGTTCCAAGAGGTTGTAATCATTGATGAGTGGATGGTTTTTTGGAAACCATCAAAACCTTACAAGCTTTTGGTACTATGACCGCAGAAGGAACCTCAGAACGAGGTAAAATAGAACCAGAGTGGCTTCGGGAAGAGGAGGATTTCTTCCTGGGAGAGGCATGCGCCCTCACAGTGAGACGCTTTCTTACACTTGCTCCCGGGAGAGTAGCTGCACCAGAGAGTTTCTTGCTTGATTTCTGTGGGATAGACTTACGTTTGGTAGCTTCTTTAGTCTCACAAGCATGCCCTATCTGGAAACGAAGGTCAAATGAATGGAGAGAGCCATCCTCTAAGCCAAAAGCCCCAAGAGTTGGAGAATGATATTTATGGGTGGTTTTAGAAGATGCTTCATCGCCATTACTCTAAGTAGAGCCTGCTAATTTCTGGTCATAGAAAACAGGATCATCTTGTAGATTGTCAGAAGATACTCGGATGTTGGGCTGAACTACTTTCCCGGAGTTGAGCCTACGATCCACAGCCACCTCAGAGCTTAGACGTGCGAAGACCGGGGTCTTGAGAGGCTCTTGCGTTGGCTCTAATATTTTTTCTAAAGTCGGCCTTCGAGATTTGGAGATTGAGGACACTTTCGCTACCGCCACAAGTGGCAAAACATGATCTTGCCTAGCAGCAGTAACCACCGTAGTCGGAGGAGGGTTGAGTCGTGGAGATCGATGGTGATGCGCAGAAGGGTGATCACGATGCTCTACCCTCTCTCGAGAAGCATGATGATACCTCTCCACTTGAGCATCTCGTTGTGGGTAATAATTACTCATCCGCCGCGAATGTGCGTAATAGTTACCACCCCCATGGCTACGATATGTGGTTTGTTGTCGCCTGGTGCCTTCCTCTCGTGGATAATAAGGACGGTGTGAGGTTGACGAGAACTCCTTAAAACCAGAGTTGTTTTTGTAGTGACGTGAGGAGGAAGGAACAGAGGTCCTTGTAATCTCCTGTGTTTTCTTATCCCGTATACGAAGCTTGTTCTCATCCAACCGCTGTAACATGTTAATTTGGTTTTCACCAAGAGATTGTTTTGCCTTTGAAGGGAGAGCACAATCATTTTCCTCATGTAAGAGAGAGAAGCAACGAAAACAGTGGCGTTCTAAGCGCTCGTAAACAAACTTAAGAGTTGCTCTTTCTCCAAAGTCACAGGTAAAAGGCCTCAACATACAAAGAGGTTTAGCGGCGTCAATATCAACTTTCACCCTTCCCTCAGCCGGGATGCAATCGACATAACGCCCTAAGCTATCTCCTATGGCCTCCACAAAATTTGCCTTGTGGTAACGTATAGGGAGATCGTGAACTTTAACCCAGAATCGGATAATAGAGGGAAAGGTATCTGAGACAATCGGTTCCCATCGTTGTAGAACAAACATTCATTTTTATAGTAAAATGGAGCGCGGCGGAGAACCGACTGGAGATCATCTTCATTGTTGAACCAGAACGTGAACCTTTCACGTCCCACTACTTTACCTTCTACCGATTGAGTCATGCCCCAAAGCTGCGACATGAAGTTTACAATAAGTTACGGGTGTTGGATAGCCCCTCGTAGAACACGCCCAATCAAGGTGAGCCTATTCTCGGCAATGAGATCAACGTTATCGACAGGAGGCAGAAAAATAACCTCATCACGGACCCATCTATTCGAATGAGGGGCCTGTTTACCCTTCTCTGAGGGCGTGAAGCGACAAGTTTTCATGAAGGCAAAACCAGAGCAGGAAACTGTGGACTACAAGCTGCAGTAAAGAAGAGACGAACGTGTTTAGTAAAATTCTTCCAATTTTTTTGTCAACCAAAAAAATTTTAGTAGTTAGAAACCAAAATAAAGTGTCTTCTATCTCCCAAATTCTTTTTTTATTTTTCTATTATCAAAAAATTCACTCTTATAACAATTATGCTTAATTACACTATTGATTGCAACTATCCAATTACGCAAAATGGGTCATTACCTATGTGTTAACCTAGTTTAACCATAACGATAGTTGATTTATATTAAGTTTTGTAACCCATATAAGTATATGGGTTTGATGAGTTTAGCCCTAATTGATTTACGGGTTTAGCAGGTTAACCTAATAGGGTTACGATTATTTAGAGATGGGTATTTTACCCACACTCGAATGCTTGAATCGAAACCGACTCAAAAAAGTAGAATTGAATCCCAATCCCAATCGAAAAATATGTGAATGATCCAAAGTCTGGGGTAGTTCGAGTATCGAGTATGCCCGAAACTGAACCGATACTCGAACGAATACCCAAAAATACTCAATACCCAAAAATACTCGATTCTCATATTCCCTATACCCTAATATATATGATTAAGTTAACTTTAATTTTTTTTAAGTATTTTAAAATATTTTGGTTATTTTAAATATTTTCAAGTATTTCATATATTTTTATATTTTTAGTTATTTTAAAAAATATTTTTAGTATAACTTTAATATATTTTCTAAGATGATGGGCATTTAGATATATTTTACACATGAAATATCCATAATATTTGAAATATCCAACCCAAATAAGATTCAAAAAATTTTGGGTATTTTTACGGGAACCATAACCAGTTTGGATCCGACGAAAACCGGAACCAATCTGGATCCGACGAAAACCGAACCGAATCCAAACCGAAAAGTATATGAATGGGTCAAAACCTCCGAAACAGAATATTCAATATCCGAGCAGACCCGATCCGATCCGATATCAGAATGGACACCTAGATACCCACCTCTAGGCTTATTCATTGGTTTATTAAAAATATATATTAATAATATAAATATATAAAATACTTTAACATGTAATAGAATTTTCTTTTTGTGTAGTTATGTAAATCATAATTGTAATCATTTTTTATTTAGCTTGACTCGTAACTTATTCTGGAACTTTATGGATTATGTCTCGCCTCTTAATCTTATTTTTCACGATAGCAAAATCCTCATCCAAATTTATTTAAACTAACCTAACATTATGTGGTTTATAGTAATTTTATTTTATCTTAAAATTAAAAACAGTTCATCTAAATTTGTTTCTTGCGAACTCTTGCTGATTTTATATGACATATTTAAAAGTTTTTATTGTATATTAAAAATAAATATGGATAATCCATATCACCCATTTACTCAATGGATTTATTAGGTTTGGATATACAAAAAAATTTTCATGAAATAAATAGATAAGTTCAATCCATCCATTTATATCTCGAATTCACATGGGTTTGATCAAGTTGGATCGGGTTAGCTATTTTGACACCCTTAAACTTCTACAATTCTATTTGTTTTCGCTCAATATAAATTAGTCGAACCCTTAATAAAAAAATGAAGATCTGATCAAAAATCTACCATTAATTAACAATCCAAACCTCCAAAAGTTATCAATTATATTAAATAATGAATGATTATCCATTGTGTACTTATGGTGGAAGTTACTTAGTCATGAAGTTATCTACTTTGTTTAACCGACATATGTTTCTTTCCTCCCACTATATATATGTTGGGTTGGGTCTTGTAAAGAATGTATGGAGAAGAGTAATAATAAAATGTCAATCTTGTTCTTCTCCTCTCTCTCTCCATCGTGTCACTAATATCAAACTATATAATATAAACATATACAAGTAAATCCACTACTTTATAGTATAACATTTAACACGTTATCAGCATGAACATCTCTACCTCCGGTTTATACCGAAACAAAGTAAGGTTTAAATTTATGTTTATTTAATTTAAATTTATTTTGTGAGGACAGGTTTTACCTTCTTTGAATTTGTTTAATTTATTTACGAAAGGACCGGCACCGCCTCTCAACATTTTAATTTATGTTTATGCTAATAAACTAAATATTTTAATTTATGCAAACAAACTTTTAATTTATGTTATTTACTGACTCAATGTGGCTATGCCGTCGTGCTCAAAACGGCTAGGCCGTCGCGCAAAGCTAACTTTTAATTTATGTTACTATGTTATATGCATATATATATATATAGTTTCTTATTTTATTTAATTATCTAAATTATATATAATGGTATATAGAAATAACTGGATGCTCCGGAAGAGCTCCTACATAATAAATCGCTCCAGATGAGCGAATCGCTCATAATGAGCTAAACTCTCTCAAAAAGTAAAAATGTTCTTGAATAGCTGATAAACTCTAAAAAGAGAGAGAAAAAAAGAAATAAAATATTCTAAAAAGATCTAAAACGCTCCTGAAGAGCGTAAGAGCTAAACAAGCTTTCCAAGAGAACGAAAAATATTTACAAAAAACGTAAGAGTTACACGCCTTAAAGGAGCGCATGATGGTGACATGCATATATAAAGATTAAGGATGGCGGTGGCATATATAATAGTAAACCTAAGTTTAATAATTGTTGAAAGCAATGAAATAATTAGTTAAGTCATCTCGATGTAACAAGGTTATTAAAGGTCCCTGAGAAATTATGTTGAAAACCAGAAGTTTTTCAACTTATGCATGTCTTAAAATTAAAAGAAAGATCATCATGAGAAGAATCACCTTTTTAGTTGAATAAGCTCATTGAAGATAATGGATGAACTAGATGGTTCTCCGCGCAATGCGCGGATAAATTATCTTCAAAATATTAATAATTTCAAAACAATGTCACAAATTATATATGTGGCGTATAATACGCATCAAATAGAAATAATTTCACAAATTTTTAAATAAAAATTTATTATATGATGAACTAAATCCTCAATTAACGTATAGATTAAATTTGTTGACGTATTTTCGTGGTATATNAAAGCTAATTTGATGAAGATATGTGTCAAGTTAAGTCACAATTATATCTAGGGATTATTAAATTGAATATTAAAAATATAATTATTGTTATAACCAACCAAATTTCATAAAATTTCATAAAAGTGTCATGATATATTTTTTGTTGAAACTTATCATGCTGAAAATATATGACGAACTCGATTCATAATTAGTTTTAGTATATTTTATTTAACTATTTGACAACAATTATAT
>OVAN01001201.1:0-43726 GCA_900406275.1 Anastatica hierochuntica | reverse complement strand
TTCCCGATAGAGATTTAGTCTTGTTTCGGGTATGATCATTGATTTGAGGTACAAGGAGGATTTGTGAAGATGNTTTCGGGTATGATCATTGATTTGAGGTACAAGGAGGATTTGTGAAGATGATGAGAATGAGATGAGTTTATGTACGTCTCTGGAAATATGAAGAGCAAGAAACTCATAGCAGATGGTGGAAGATCAATTGGTGAGCACGTATCAATGTTGCAGAGAGGTTGGTGGAACATATACAATTTGTTCAAACAAGATCTGGAGTTGTATCAGAATCAGAGATGAGATGAAGACTGTTCAAACATGATGATGGTAAAGTATCTCTAAGCACGTATGGAGTGTGAGTTTTCACTAATTTTTATCAAGAAATCAGGGGGAGACTTTGAAGATTCTTGTCGAGCTTGTGATGATCAATTATGAAGTGGGAGTTTGAAGATGTTCAAGGTTGGTAAGCTTGTATTGTAAAACTCAGTGAAAAAGGGGGAGATTGAAAAAGGAGTTTTTGTTGGAACATAATAGACTTGTTGGAACAGACGGAGCATATTTGAAAAAAGGAAAAAGTCACGATGGTCTTTCCTTTATGTGGACCTAATTTCATAAGGAAGCCCAAATTAAGGAGGTTAAGATTTTCACTTTGAGGAGTTTAAATAAGACACAGCCGTCGAGAAGAAAGGCACGCGTCTAGGGTTCTATTGTGAGATGCACATGGATTTGTGTGACGTCGTCCCACCAGACAAGATGACGAAGATCTATTTGTTGGTGGTTTGTTTCGATGATCTATACTTGTTTCATATGTGTGGTAGTTTTCTTCTTTCATTGTAATTCTAGGAAAGAGTGGTGGATGCCATATAACAATTGTAGGTTACGGCCTTTTCTAGTGAATGAATTCTGGACTTGTTCCCGGGGATGTTGGAAAACCGAACCCCGTTAACAAATTTGTGTGTGTCTATTTATTTTGCACATTAGATCGTTATACTTTCTCATCAAACTCAAACATATGCATATATAGCCTCAGATCCGACTTTACAAAGTGGTTCTTTGTCATGGCATCGAAGTACTGACTATCATGGTCACCACGTCGCAACCACTTTGATTGACTTTTTTGGAACCAAAACAATTGCTCCGCTCTGTATGCTCATCCGAAATCATTTTTCAATTCCTTAACTTTCTGGATAGGAATGTCTAATTTTTATAAGCACCACTGATCTGGATTCAGAAGTCTTCAATAAGTTTGAATTCATGCGTTTAGTTCTTTTCCATTCAACAATCTTTGTCCGACAATGACGTATTCAGGAAGCCACGTTATCCCGACCTATTCTTTGTCTCCTCGAGGAGGACTCCATAATCTCTTTAAAGTTTGGTTCTTTGCAACATCTACAATCAAATCTGAATTCTCTCGGTCCCATCTTTGTTTTGTCCCTCATCTTGATTATGACAGGTCGTTGATCAGATTCCACGAGATCTAAGAATTGAATTTTTGATGTTGGGTATAAAGCTATCCACTCTTTGTTTGCCATCACCTAGTTAAGATAACTTTCGATTGTATAGTCTCTCTTCTTACCAAGCTATGATAATCAATTTCATATAGTTGCCAGATCCGATAATCCATATATTTGAACCGTATTTTGGAAGTCTAACAAGCTCCATGGTTCTCTCACTCTACCTCCAATTTGCTTAGATGGATACAAGATTTTATTAAAATCCCCACATAAAATCCATGGCCCTTGTCTTTGTAATATGTTGTATTGTCTCTCAAAGAACATGTCTTAATTTATACTTTGGGTTGCCATAGATGAATGAAAAGTAAAAGGAAACATCTTCTTTATTAATCAGCAATCCAACATACGCTCATACATAGAGATAAAAGAAACATAAACAGATGAGTTCCATAACAAAGTAAGACCATCACCACCTCTAACCTCTGACAGTTCCAAAACATTGTATTCATCCCGGCTCTGGTGGTTTTTGGCTCACTTTACCAACTCTACCAGTTGAAGAATGAGCGTCATCCCCATTGTTGTCGTCTTGAGAATAGTTGGCTCTTGCAGAAAAATTACACTAGTTGCGGACCTCTTTGGCTTCAACATGTGTCCGCTTGCGTCTCATCACCCTCTCTTGGTAATCGTCCACTTGGAACACCTGGTTCTTATCCCAATAACCAATCCAAATAACATCTACCGGTCCGTGGGTCCTTCTCTTCTTCGATGCAAACTGGCCTTCTTATGTGCTATCATTCACTGCTTCTTGGGCCTATGATATGAGAACATCCACTTGCTCCTTTGGAATGGAGATTGCAGATGGAGATTTGTTGTTCTCCTCATCGTCATCATCATCATCTTCCGGAGGAGGTTGTGGTCGTTGAATAATCACACACTCTACAATATCATGAATAAGCATACCACATGTACTGTAGAAGTTGCAAAGTTTCTTATAATGAAATTAAAGAGTTACAACCTCATCATCAAGCTGGAAGATCCTCCTGAACCCCAGTGGTTCATCCACATTCCAACATAACCGCACATGCACATAATCCGTTAAGTGTGCCCCTATCCCATCAAAATCAATTTCCATAAAGTTGCCTCATTCCATATCAATGTGATTAACCATCGCTAGCGTAGATAATTTTAGAGGAATTCCACGGATTTGACCGCAAAATGGTATATATTTCAGATCATCATCGGAGAGGAGAACTGTCCACTTTTTCATGACGCACGTCCAATCATTAAATGACTAGGGGAAAATAATGCGTGACAGAGAGAGTTGTATCCTCTGATTGGAATACAAATTGGATCAGACACCCTTCCAAAATTCTTCTCATCACTTCCCCATTGATACCCTACATTCTAGGAAGTGCATTCATCATTGCTCATAGTGCTTGCTTCTATGGATTCAGCGATTTGACAATCAAACTGAAGCGGTTTTGATTTTTCTCTACCTCCACCAATCAAGACGGCACCATAACCACCACATCAGTGATTTCCAAGGAAATGTTCTGCATATGGTTTCTCAATCGCTCAGACATGATAAAGAGAAAGAAGGAAAAAGTAATTTATTCAAATTAATCTCAATTAGGGATCTCCATATCAACACATGGGTTATATAGATTGCGGAGATCGACGATTGAAAGGTAACCTTCATTTCAAAATCTACGCCGAAAAAACCGCCGGTGACCAGCTCATCTATATCGCCAAGGAGATTAAATGGTTGACTATAATGAATAAAAATCGCCAAAAAAACCGCACCCTCTATCTCTTTTCATTTTTTCTCATAGACTACTCGCTTTTGTCTAGTTACTGATCCAATCATTTTATTTTATTTTGATTTTTCTTTTTATTCTCTCGATAATAACCTCTCGTTTTACTCTTTTCATTTTTACAATTTGTTTTTCAAATTCAGGCATATTTTCGAAACTGACTTCGCAAGATAAAAATTTCCTGACAAATCGTCCAATTCATTGTCATACTTCCGAGTTTGACTCACCGCCAAAAAATTGTTACACCCGTAACATAACCGTTAATACAATCTTTCTTCTCATCCATCGTAGGTACCTTCGGTTACAATGTCATGTTTTTGCAATTAACCCATATGTGCGACACCTTCACATGTCTTTTCTTTGCTTCTATCAGACTCGACATTTCTAGGTTCTTGAGACTTAAATTCTTTCTCCATGTTTCACTAAGCATGTTATCTTGTTCTTCGTTGTAGGAAATAAGAGTTTCGCCAATGAGTTCGACTAGAACAATCAATTGCTAGGTTTTTGGGAAAATGTGGTTGTCTAATCTAAATAAACTTATTCATCACACAACTCAGTACATGTAAACTATTCTAAATGGATCAACTCATCAGATAAAACATACAAATTTTGTATTTAAATCAACCCAACATTTGGATTTCAATTTAGTTAATCACCAATGCTTTAAGGTCCAAAAAATAATATCGTCTTTGTACCATACATTGGCATCATCGAAAAGTGGAGGTATCCCGAACACCTCATCATCCATCTTAGACAAATTTCCTCTACTCCCCAACGCATTACCATTTTTCCCACCATCCACGCGAGCTATATTGGGTGGATTAGGCATTTCCACAACGTCAACGTGA
Source organism: Anastatica hierochuntica (assembly GCA_900406275.1). NCBI lineage: Eukaryota > Viridiplantae > Streptophyta > Magnoliopsida > Brassicales > Brassicaceae > Anastatica > Anastatica hierochuntica. The sequence goes on along the minus strand of OVAN01001201.1, from coordinate 39,619 downwards.
GTTTTTCCATAATTAATATTCACGCCCTCTCTATTGTGGACACTTACAAACCTTAATATCGAATCATCATTCAAGGGCACCCACCTCTACTACAAACATCCTTTTCAAGACCATTCGGTTTTTCTCAGCGCTGCTTATTTGTTTTGCCTCCTCTTCATCATTGAATGAGATAAATTCTTCATCATCTATAATATTTCTCTGTAATTTTCAAACCCATGACTAGGTTAGTCATCTAGACAAATTATAGACTTGTCTAAAAGCTTGCGTACAAATTACTGTAAAATACATACCTTCCAAGTAAGTACTTGTACCTTCGTTAGATTAGTGCACACCAAATGAGTTACTTCGAGTAAGTACATGTACTCATACAGTAAATTAAAATACAATACGTCAATCTGCTTGGACTACTCCAACAAACTAATGGATGAGTTTATTTATATTTGTACATCTATACTAATTGCGAGATGGTGTCATTAATACTGATTAGTTAATCCATTTGGCTGGGTTGGTTATCCATAACCAAGCTCCTACAAATCCTAGACAACAACAAAATGGCATAAAAGACTTCACCGTTTACCCTTTTCCTTCATGGCCATATGTTGTTTCTTTTATTTGATGGTTACAATTGTCAACCCACATCACCCACCATCAAATCAAATGTCTTATGAACGACTGAGATTATAGCACAATCAATTAATACCATCCTCAAGATTTTAATTTCCTCGCTAAAAATGAACGCATGCGATATGGTTTTATGTAACAAAAGAACATGCGAATATGCTACACAATTACTTGGGCATTTTCGTCCAATTTCACTTTGACTTTGTTGAAACGTGTGTTCTCTCCAAAATGTCATCTTTCCGTTCAATTGACACAAGAGAGTTCCATTTCTTATTATCAACTATTTAACATACTAGAGATTATCTCGTGCTATGCACGCGTTTTGTGTAATATCATTTACAAATATCAATAAAAATAAAGATAGAAATTTCCAAATTGATATTTACCCATTTTTATTAACTACTAGATTGCAACACATAAAATATTAAAGTTGTTGAAAGATAAAAGTTTGCTTAAATTTATTTATAGTTATGTTTTCCAAATGATTCAGTGTAAATCACTAATAGAATTTACCAAGGATACAACCAAGTAAATGATGCCAATTTTCATTAAGAAAATCTTTAAATGGCTTCAGCACTCCGAAACAACTATTTTACCCGAATTTATTTCTAATTTGGACTACTCTCGCTGATAAGCTCATTCAGAAGAAAAAAAATATTGTCTTATGCTCATTTCAGCTTGGTTTAGGTTCCAATAATCTTCTTTCATCCACACTTCTTTCCCTCTTTGCAATCTTATCAATTGATAACAACAAAAAAAACATTAAGGAAAACTAATTCAAGTTGTGATATCACATTTAAGGAGGACAACCTCAATGCGATAACAAATATGCTTCTTCCTCTGTTATGCCAAGGCCCAAATTTTTGTTTACAATCTCATTGCTTGTACCTTTAGAAACACAAATAAAATCATAAAATCTTTCTAAATGCAGAAGATCAGGATGGGAATTGGGTAGAAGAACCACAAACGATGAAAAACGTAGCGATCAATTACTTTCAGACCATTTTTACTACTTCAAATCTATCCAATTTTGAGGAGATGCCGCAGGCGGTGGATCCGGTGATTTCCGAGGAGATGAATCGGATGTTAGTTAGTCTGACTCAAAAAACGAATTTAGGGAGGCTTTTTTCTTAATGAACACGGAAAAGTCTCAAGGGCTAGATGGTATGACGACCATGTTTTTCATGATGCGTTGGATATAATCAAAGGGGATCTTGTGGTGATGGTTAATGAGTTTCTGAAAAAAGGATGTTTAGATGGCTGAATAAATATGAAAAATATATGTCTTATACCAATGACGGAGAGATCAAGAAAAATATCGGAAGTCCGACCAATAAGTCTTTGTTATGTGAGTTGCAAAATTGTATCTTTATTTATATGCCAGAGATTGAAGTGTGTTCTCCCAAAAATAATCTCGGAGACACAATCATAATTTGTCTAAGGAAGGTTAATTTTGGATAATGTCATGATTGCTCAGGAAATGTTCCATGGCTTTCGCACGAATAATACATGCAAGGGCTCTTTTATGGCAATTAAACATATATGAGTAAGGCTTATGATCAGGTTGAATGTGGTTTCATTGAGAATATACTCCGAAAGCTTGGTTTCGATATTAAACGGTTTTGGTGGATCATGCGTTATATCACTACTGTTTCTTATCAAGTTTCGATTAACGCAAAACCTTCTGGTAGAATAGTACCTAATAGATTCCTCCGGCAGGGAGATCACTTATCGCCTTACGTATTTATTCTTTGCAATGAGGCGCTAATTGCAAATATAAGTCACTTCGAGAGAGTAGGATTTTTGACAGGGATAAAAATATCAAGGAAAAGTCCTGCAGTATCCCATCTTCTTTTTTTGAATGAAATCGCATTCTTCTGTAAAGCGGATAAGCCACAATGTATGGAAATATTGGCGATTTTTGATAAGTATGGGTATGTGTTAGGCAAGAAAATTAATATCGAAAAATCATTGGTAGTGTTTGGGCAGAAGATCAGGGATGACCTCCGTTGTGAGCTAAAATAGGCTTCAAAAATTTCCTCGGATGGAGGAAGGGGTGCATACTTAGGTTTCCTAGAGAGTCTAGGGGGTTAAAAAAAAATATTTTCTCTTTTATTAAGGAACGGTTACAAGGACGTATTAATGGATGAACATCTCGATTTTTGTCCAAAGGAGGGGTGGAGATACTTATTAAATAAGTGGTAGTGGGCTTACCTACCTATGTTATGTCGGGTTTCAGATTACCAACGGCGATCGAAAAACATCTTACGAGTGCGATAGCAAAATTTTGGTGGAGTTCGGGGGGGGGGGGGGAAAAAGGGGTTNGGGGGTGATAAACGGGTTTACATTGGTTTAATTGGAGAAATTTTTCTCTGATAAAGGTGGAGGGAGGTTGGGGTTTCATACTATCGATGAGTTTAATTTTCTATTATTGGCTAAGAAAATTTGGCGTCTTCAACAATTTCAAAACTCTCTACTGGCGCAAATATTGAAAGGGAGGTATTATCTGAAGGACAATCCAATGGCCGATAAAAGGTACTACTCGCCATTTTATGGATGACGAAGTATTATTTCTGCCTGATTCATATTAGAAAAAGGCCTTATTAAACATGTTGGGAAGGGTATGTCTAAAGCTCTGTGGAGGGATCATTGGATTTCAGATGTATGGCCAAGACCATCGCGGCAGAGAGGACAAAATTACCCTCTTAATACTTTGTTAAGCCATATGATTAATCCAAGTACTTTGGAGTGGCACCAGAACATGTTGGAGGAATTTTTTGGTCCCGTGGATATTCCGTTAGTATACCCACTAGTAGGATTGCTATATATGACAAGATTGTATGGGCCCTCACAAGAAATGGGATATACACAGTTAAATCAGGTTATTATGTGGCACAATGTTATGGGGGAGAGGGCATTAGTATCTCCTTTGTACGATCTCGATTGTATACCTCTTTTAGCTCATGCATGGAAGGTGAAAGCACTAGCAAAGCTGAAACATTTTATGTGGCAGGTAGCATTAGGTAGTGTGGCGGTGAATTCAAAGTTACGTTCGATGGGTATTAGATGTGAGATAAGTTGTCCATGATGTGGATATGCAACTGAAACAATTAATCATGCACTGTTTGAGTGCCCCACTGCGATACAAACTTGGACTCTCTCTGATTTCTCATCGGTTCAGGGGGTTTTCTCGGAACTTCGATTTGGTCGTATATGGATTTCCTATACTGGAGGATTCCAAATATAGAGGATGAAGATGTAAAAGGGAAGGTTTTCCCGTGGATTTTGTTGTATATTTGGAAATGGAGAAACGATAAGTTCTATAATGGCAAAGATAGGTAGGCTCTGGATCTGCTAAAAATACTCGAAGTGAGGGGCAAGCTTGGAGTGAGGCCAATATGGTGGATATCATTCCTCGTCCGCCATCAGTATCCTCCACTCCAACAGTACAAGGTCTTCTGTGTCAGATTGACGAATCTTAGAAGTATGATGTCTCAATCTCAAGTCTTGGGTCGTTCTCTTGTAATTTCATGTCAGACTATGTAATGATGGGAGCAAAGGGCCATCATCGAAGCCATCCTCCTTTATATACGAAGCTAAAAACACTCATGTGGGCAATCGAGCGGTTCTATATGTTGTAGGAAAGGAAAAATATGTTCCAGAAATATTCTATCGAGCTTCTGCTGATGGTGGCAAACCCGGATAATTGCCATCCTTTCCAACAGAACTAGCAGAGATCTAAAAGCTAACATCTCTTTTCACTTCAGTGAATTTCAAGTACTTACATCGATGACTGAATGGGAAAGTCAACGAGCTAGCACGTATTACAAGGTTGAGGTTATCTATTATCGATTATGTAAACTATATACCACCAGTTCGGATTACCAAGTCTTTTTAATTGTTTAACGCTTTTGTTGACAAAAAATCTTTCTAAATCCCTTTTAAATCCAACTATAGCAAACTAATAATAGAAGGGAATTGACATTTGCAATCAACATTTTATCAGTTATTGAGCGAATAATCTACAACTTGTAAATCTATAACCATAACATTTTAAACTTGCAAGTAAAACCAAATATCAAGATTACAAAAAATCCAGTGACCAAAATGTTGAGCATTTGAATATTTTTATTAAAAGAAACAAATTTTCCTTATATTGTTTAAAATTATCATAACTAACTCTTCTTAGTTGCAAGAGCTCACTAAATATGGATCCACCTGGATTAACAGTCTGAGGCAACAACTAATCTAAATTTTTAGGGTGAGCATGCTTTAACTGTTAGAAACATTACAAAGAAATCAAATCAAGAAAACACAAATTCCATAAGAAATAGTTTATTCACAGAGAATTATTCTTTTAAATGTCATGGTTTCAAATCTTGGTGAATGAAACACCAAAGCCTTAACAACTATTGTAGTTCTCATATCTTCCACATGCCTAAAATCTATTAGACTCTGCATTTTTCTTTTCTCTTAGTTATCGCCTTATGTCGAATTGGTGAGGTCGCAAATGACTTCATGACTCTTGCAAGAACATCAAGAGTAAGCATAAACCATCAAGTTTCTAGGCAAGTTATTTTCTAGGCATTAAATTATGTGTTGATAGAGTTAAGAATAAGGGGATAAAGGGACTTTCTGATAGAGTTTTCATCCGAAATAAGAAGTTGAATAACAATGTATCATTAGAACGTTAACTTTGAGGACAAAACAAGAACGCATGAGCAATATGATTACCTCTGGATAAGTGATAGATGGTCTTTATCATTTTTACCCTGTAAAGTAATAGTAATCGTTTGAATTTCAACATAATGTAAATCATAATTATTAAAACCCAAAAATTAAAAAAATGATACATAGTTCTTGTACGCTTATAAATGTAGAATACTCGATTTTCTCTGTTAAGGCAATCTTTTGAATCTTAACATAACGACAAACTCTAAAACATAAACACAACCCCTTGAAATTTAAGAAAATTGATTATTATGACATATGAGGAAGTTTGAAGAGCTACTAAGAAAAAAAAACACTTCCACACGTTTTTACATTTTTAGGGTATAGTAGAGCATTATATTCATCTAAAGAAGAAATTTAGATTCTAAACACTAGTGATGATTGAAGTAGACATCAGTATGATTCATAACCACCGATTAAGAGTCTTCAAGGGAGAAAATTAGATTCAGAGCATCAGTGACTATCTAACCATAAATTATTAAGATTTGGATACACCAAAGGAAGAAATCTTTGACTCTAAACAATGGTGATGATTTAACCAGGCATTAGTAAGATCTTTTATCATTAATTATTATTCATCAAGGAGAGAACTTTAGGTTATAATCATCAAGTTTTATAATTAGAACCATCTGAGGTTTAAACTTGCTAATTTTCACTATACAATTGAAATGCAATACAATAATGTACATAAACTTAAAGATTTGGGAGGAAAAAAAATCGAGATTGTCACCACATTTAAGGGAGATAAGTCGAAAACGCAAGTGGCAACATTTTTGAAGTTAGCCTTGCCAGAAACGATAGCTTCTCCACTAGTTTTCATGATGATCTTCGCTTTCGGATCTTTCCATGACGCCGTCCTTCAATATCCTTGACGCTTAATCTGAATGTGAAACAATTTAACTTCATTCATCGATGAAATCTTGCTCTTCTTACAATGGTTGTTGTGATAATATTCTTTCTTCTTCCATGTAGATCTCCTTGTCTACCCATCGGCCACGCTAGTTAAATTTTTGTGCCTCGACCTCACCTAATCTGGCAACAACTGATTCTTTGTTTTTCTTCTAATAATATAAGAAATGGAGTACATGGGAGGAAACTAATTAAAGCATGGGGGAAGATGAAGCGAATTTGGAGAGAAAAATCATTGTTTAATTTGAGGGTGTTATTGGTTCTATTATTTTAATGAATTTGGATTTTCAAATCAAGTAATGTGTTATTGGATTAATGATTTTAAAATTCATATTGAAATCATGTTTTATTGGTTCTATGATTTTGAAATCCAAATTTAAATCATGTGTTATTCAATAGTTAGGATTTATATATGTATTTGATTTTAAATTGGATTTCAGTGGATTTATAAGTGTTTTAGAGGCAAAATTACAAAAACTCAAATATTGTGTTTGAAGCATGTATTTTGAAATTTTTATTTTGTTAACCACTATGAAAAAATGTCTAACAATTAGGAACCAATAACACATGCTTTGACCCCTCTTTGCATATAACACAGAACTATGGTTTATAATTCAAGAAAAAGGTCTACGATTTCCAAATTCACAAAATCATAGAGTTTTCTAGTCAAGATTCTACTCCACAAAATAAAAAAATTGTTTAACCATCGTCATGCATCTTTGAGAAACGCTATTAAGAGAATTTTTGGTATTTTTAATCTCAATTCTTATTTTTAAGTATGCACCTCCTTTTCCGTATAAGACACAAAAATATTGTACTTGCATGTGCTGGTTTACACAGCTTTCTACGAAAATTTTGCCGAACGAATTGTTTTCTTGAAAAACAAATTCTTATGAAGAAGAAGAAGGAGGAGGGAAAAAATATCTCGAAGAAGTTAATAACGATGATAATGAAGTTTTTCGACAAAGACTCAAAGAAAGCACACTAACAAGTTGAGAGCAACCATTGCAACAGACATGCAGAGATATTTTATATGATTATAAACGTAAATAACTGAAATATTTTTATCTTTATATTTATTTTATATTTTATTATAAGATTAATATTATAAGTTTGAAATCCATTTTTTCTAAAATTTTAATTTTAAATAAATCGAAAACTAATTTAGTAAGTTAATATTTTACATAAATTTATTCTTTTGTCTACGAAACTATATGATATACTTATTATCTATAAAACTATTGCTTACAAAGATGATATAAATCATATGCGAGATTTAAAAATGATAATTGAATCACATTAGTCTTAAAACTTTAAGCTTGATGGTTTTATTTTATTGATATAAAAGTTAAAGACAATTTATTATTGATTTACAATATATATATATATATATATATAGACACACACACACACACACGCTTCCAACACGTACAACTTTCTAATTTTTAGAAAATAATTTCCTTTCACGATTTTAGTTGCTTCGCTTCCGATTCCACGCAACATAGATCGGACTCAATAGTCATACTCTATCAAGTAGTATTGCAATACTATCTGGAATAGTATGTCTACTATGTCTAAAATTTTTTCTTCAATAACAATCAATATTTTTTATTTTCATGTATACTTCTATGTTTTAAAACTTATGTTATAAGTTGCGTTTTGACATTTGATTTTAAATTAGGAGTGAACGTTGTGTATATGTATTTTCTATTTCAATTTTCTAAGTATTAGTTATGTCTTTATTCGAAATAGAATTGTAATATTAACATATATATATATATATATATATGGTTTGAAAATTTCAAAATACGCCTAGTCGAAAAAATTACTTTTTCATGTCATCAAAATGTTATGTCGACTTATTTAGATTTCTATACCTTTTTATAAACTCGTCCAAATAGGTGCCAAGTAGATTACTACCGCAGGGATTGTACCCAAATTAGGCAATTTAATCGGCCGAACTATCGAGTAATCTGTTTAATTGCTAATTTGAAAAGCCCAAATATTAAACGAGTAAGGCATGTGTAGCTATATATACAGTAAGTTTGAACATCTCTTTCCTTCAGTTCTCGATGTGGGACTATGTAGTGTGGGTATTCGAACACAAGATGTTCGGTGAGAGTTTAAGAGTCCAAACCACTGGGAGAGGAAACTTTTGGTTTTTAACGCATAGTTTTATATGTGTGTGTGTGTGTATATATACATATATATATATGTATGTATGTATTAAAAAATACAAAATCCAGTGCCCAACTAATCGCCGATAAATCTCTGATTTTCGTCTAGGCGTTAGGCTCAACATGAACGCTCGACTAGCGCCTAGCGAGTTCTTGAACATGGATTCTATAAATTAAATTGAAAGTTTAGAAAATTTTAAAAATTAAAATTTTTTTAAAAAATATGCCAAATGCTCAAATCCATTGTTCACGCTCGCATGGAAGTAGTTTTTGTCTAGTTAGGTGGCAAAAATGGACAACTTTTTATTCAAAAAACACATGGTCATATTCTTAAATAATCGTTTTTTATTTTTTTCGCTAATTCAATCAATTAGAAAAAATAAAACTCTAAAGTAAATACAATATTAGATCTTCATGACGATTTGAGAATGTTGATGAATCAATAAAGCTCAACTTGGTTTTTCATAGAAGAAGAAGCGAAATATTTATACAGGTTTGAGAAGCAAAGCTTAATCTAATTGAAAACCAAAAAGGAAACGTAAAGCCATTGTAATCTAAAATAATAAACCAAATTCAAAACATATGAATCTATCTAATGGGAATAAAATCTTAATATTCTTGTTAAATTATCGCTCTACTAAGGCAAAGAAGTCGCTCAGATAAGTATGAATGTTTGCTTTGTTGAGTAAGAGATATATCCATATTGCTTAGAAATTATCGTCGATGATCGTTAGAAAGTACTTTGATCGACACAAGGTCGCAGTCCGATATGGACCCCAAAGGTCACAATAAATTAAGACAAAAATCTCCTTGGCATTATTAAGACTATTAGGAAGAGCTTTCGAGTTTGTTTGGATCAAAAATAAACATCACAATTTGTAAGTAACAAAGCATATTACTCTTAAAAAAACCCTTAACACTTAGAACCATGCCAATTATCCGAGAAGAAGGATGCCCAAGCCTATGATGCCACAAAATCGAATCACATTGTTCTTCAGTCTTCATAGACGTGATAGAATCCATTCCCATAAACCAATATAGTCCATCACTCTCTCTTTTACCCGCTCTAATCACCATCTTTGAATTGCGGTCATGTAAAAGTAATATTCTCTTAGTTAACTTTCCCACAAAAAAAATTGTTCGCGACAATTTTTCAAAGAGAAATGAGTTGTATATCAAATCCATCAACAACATGAACATTAAAAAGAGATAGCTAATGGGTAAGTCGGATTGTCCCAATCTTCGAAGAAGTTTCATTTTCTCCGGTTGTTGCTAGCTTAACAGAAATAGGAGAAATAAATTTAATGTCTTTTAAATATTCCTCTCGTCTGGTCATATAGTGCGTTGCACTTGTATCAAGAATCCACAATATCAGTATTTTTACCGCTTAACGTTTGAGTTGAAGACTTTTCAGCCATAACTCATTGTATGATAATGCGTTGCTCATTTCTGACTCCGAAAAGACCGACAAGATCATCATATGTCAGATGTATTGATGATGGGATAGATGAACTATTTGTCGTAATGATCTGAGTGCTACTTGTTTGTAATTATGTTGTCGATCTTTTCTCTTTTCATGTTGGTCTAGAATCAGATCTCATTGTAGTCTTACCTTCTCACCACTTGGGATAACCTATCAACTGAAAACACTTATAGGATTCATGTCCAACTTTTCTTCAAATGGAACACTTTCGTGTTGGATAATGAATGTAAGGTCTTGTGCTTTCTTTTTTTTGCGTTAAGACCATCCCTTATCATGAAAGTTGACATGAAGCTGAAAGTTGTGTTGCAAAGCTCATTACTGTTGAGGTTTTGATGGTATTTTGTTGAAGAATCTCATTCTGCATCATTGTTTGATACACACTGTCTAGGTCGAGAATCAGGGTCATAGCACATATTTGGAATCTTATAACACCATGTGTTGATTCATCCAAGCCCGAGAGAAAATCATGAAATTTTAGAAGCTCAATCTCTTGTTCTCTGGCTGAATTTATATAACATTCGCACTTACCACACAAGCACTTCTTTTGAGTTCATGCAATCGGCAATACCATCCCATAGTTTTGTGAGTTCTCCTTAATATTCATCTAATGTAAACCATCTTGTTTACAGAGAACAAGAGAGTTATGAATTTTTTGTAGCCTTGCTCCATTTTTAAAAGAGAAGCATTTTTTTATTACATCCCAAATATCTTTCGCAATCTATCTTGTTGAGATAGATGTTAGTAGTTTAGGATCAATTTTTTGTTTGATCCATCCAACAAGTAGATGATTATTGGCATACCAATATTCAAGGTTCGGAGATTCATTGGATGGTTTCGGTACGGTACCATCTAAGAAATCAAACTTCTAACGAGAGCTTAACGTCGTTCGAAGATTTATTACCCATTCATCATAGTTAAATCCATTGAGAAGAGGTTAAGATATAACCGCTGCAAAATTATTACTCGATATTAAGTTCTAAGGAGAAATATTCCTCCGTTTTAGTTTAGCAGAAACAATTTCAGACATGTTTTGTCAAGATGTGTCGAAGAGGAATCAAGAGATTCAATGTAGTTTCGGGAAAGAAACTAGACAAAAGAACAAAGGTATGTGTCTCGATGTAACTTGTTTTTCGAAGAAATAGGAGATGAACACGATGAACAAGGTTTTGGTCTGAATGTGCTCTTTTTTAAGAAGAAAAACAAAGTTGATAGAGACAATTTTAAAAGGAACAAGTAACACTACAAGAGAAAAGGTATTTGGCATCATTAATAATGTGTCATAAAAATTAATGAAATTAAATAGAAACATTTATTAACAACTGATGTTAAATATGTGACTTTACGTCAATTAAAATAAATATTGTTGATGTTAACATCATTGGCATCACTTCAAATTAAAATGATTCAAACTAACTATGTTTTGCATCACTTAAATAAAATCAACACAATTTAAGTTTGATTTGCGTCAATTAAGAAAAAGATGCAAAATATGAAATTACATTAGTTAAATCATTTCTATATCTATTATTTTAGCATCACTTAAAACCGATCCTGATAAATTTTTAATTATTTCAAACAAAAATATTTATTTTATTTCGATTGTTAAAAATAATGTAATTATTTCTTTTTAATATTCCAAAAATTTATTTTTATCTTTTTTATGAGTGCTAAAAGATTGGACACTAATATTATGTATATAAGAGGTTACTTGTACTCACTACATGATTTAATATTACGTAAATAAGTGCTAAAATATTTGACACTAATTTCTACTTGACATATTTAATTGATTTTTCCGCCAAAGTTAGACTTATTACCAAAGCATAAATAAGAATATTCTAATGTCCACATGTATGCTTTGCAACGAAGAACTTGATGCTTTGTTTATATCAAATTTGTGAGAATTCGTATGGTGAACGTCTACGGATTCTCTCTTCTTCTGTTCCATGTTTCGTTTCAGATTTTTTTTTATACATAAAAATTTAACTGTAGAGTTATCACCTTTACGATGATTTAAATTATAAGTTTTTAAACACGATGTTGTAAAATATAGACTTTTAATTAGTTTGCCCAAAATATTTTAAATTATAATTCAATTAAGAAAAATAATGTTTTGCAAATATATGTTTTAGATATTAGATAATATAGAACAAGAAAATATTTTTTCGAGTAGATTATGGATTCAAAAATATTTTGAGGAATGATATCTCGTGATTTTTTCTGGAAAATAAACTAATGTATTTTATCTTAAAAAAATAAAATATTGATAGACCAAATATTAACTACTCCCACTTAGAATTTTTTCTCCCTTAGCGGGAATATACTAGTACATTGGGTAATTAGTTCACATAATTTTTTCAACCTCAAAAAATTTTCTCTTATAATTTCTACAAAACTTAAAGAAAACGCAGAGTTTCTAAATGAAAATTGACATGAACAAAGATAAAGTCATTACAACTTTATTTTTGTTTTTAATTGTCGTTTCCTTTACTTTGAGTTTGAAGGTAATTTTATGTTTAATTGACATTTTTAATTGTCGTTTCCAAATTATGTTTCCTTTACTAAGAAGGAGAAACATAATTTGGGTTTGGTATACGATAATTTGGGTTTGGATGTGCTCTGTTATTGCCTCTCTTCTCTGTTCCTTGTATAATCATTAGTCTCGTTCAGCTTTAGTCTTTAGTCTAAGGCTCTATTCTACTTTTTCAATTTTCAACTCTACCACAAAATTTTTCAATTTTCAATATTTTCAGCCTCTTTGTTTCTTGTGATATTGACGTTAAAATCGTATAATTATAAGCATGTTTTAAAAAATTGATCATTTTTTTGTATAATTATATGTGAAAATGGATTATGAAACTCAAGCGCCAGATGATTTACTTGCTTTACACGTTTTATAATTCTCCTCCTACACTTCCTCAAGAATGCAAAAATTTCAAATGGAAAGTTCAATAGATAGATGATGTGAAAATATATTAGCTTTCTTTTATTTCATTGAACTCTAATATCATTTTTCGAGTGTTATGTGTGTGTGAAATAAATGGTATGAAAACATATAAGAAACAATGCTGACAACCAAAGATGTTTGGAAGTTACAAAATCGTAAAGTGATAGTTCACTTTGATGAAGATAATGGTCCACCAGATGAAGATTCAACAGGCTTACTTGGATCAAGGTTAAGTCAACTTAGCACTGATGTGAATTTATTGCCTATTAACTACATTGATTGGAGAGTCTATCCTTCTCATAGAAAAGATAGAGCATGAGAAGTAATACATGTAATATATAAAATTTAGTAATATTTTTGTATTATTTTATTTAAATAGATTTTATAATATTTTGAGTTATATGTTTAATCTAATTATTTTTAATCTTGTTTAGAGGAAGTTCTGGTTTGATAAACCAGATACAAAAAAAGATTATGTGGTAAGTCTGTTGGGAACCAGATGCAAGAATCTCAAATTACGTCTTTGGAATGAGTTCAAACGAAATACTAGAATTGAGACAATGGAAAATCGTCCTGCTAATGTACCAGATGATCAATGGCGCAACTTGGTTTGCATGAGGTTTATTGATAAGTGGAAGGTATAATTTATATATTATCTTATACTTACATATTATTTTTTACTAACTTTTGAATCAACAGAAAATGCAAGAACGAAATACAGAAAGTCGAAAGAATAGTGTAATGCCTCATTCATGTGAGAGAAATAATTTTGAAAGAAAAAGACGTGACATCACGAGTAACTTAATATTGTATATTGCAAATTTTTACTAACTAATGATATTGTTCATTAAAGTTTCACATGCTTTGTATTACTTTTTTCTAGAAAGATGTGACTGGAAAAATACCATCACGAGCAGAGTTATTTATCACAAATCACAAGAAATCTGATGAAACTTTCGTATGTGAAGAGGCTAAAAAGCGTGCGCTTAGTTTATTTTCCTTACAATGGCTAAAATTATCATTGTATTTGCATAATATAACATTTAAAATTTTTTTCAAATGAGTTTTATTATCAGGACGAGCTTACAGTTTTGTTGAATCAGAACCATCAAGTGGACACTGAACCAACGTCACAACTAGTTTGAATGATAATTTTCTCGAGTGTTTGGTCCGAAGCGTTAAGGGAGAGTATGTTGCGTCGGCCGTGGTCCTACGCCTTCAAAGTTATTAAAGCGATGTAATATTGCAATATTTGAGGCTGAAAATGCTGAAGTTGTTCAGATGAAGGAGAAAATGGTATCACTACAAAATGAAGTTAAAGGTCTTACCGGATTTATCCAACAGTTGATCACTCGTAGATCTAACGATCATGTAATATTTTGTTATTGTTTTTTTATTATATGTCACTACTACATTGGTATATATCCTAATATTTTTTAAACAATTTGCAGAAAATGACATAGACAACATATGCAGACATACTAAACGCATCAACTTCTCATGTATGTATTATATAAATTTAAATTTTGCAAAGAAATTATTTTTTAAGTTATAGATTTTTTTATTGTTTTTTCAGGAAAGTAGAGTTGAAATAAATGACAACCAGAATGACAATACTTATGGCAAATAGCTACGATAATTTACCGTTGTATTTTTAGTTTGATTCGATTATTTTCTATGTTTTATACATCTCCATATTATTATTTGGAAAGTACATTTAGAATAAGAACCTTAAATTTGTAAACAATTACATTAAATGCCATTGAGAATAATATATATATATATATATGATATAATTGATTTTAGAAAATGCTAAAAATCTATAATTAAACAAAAAAATAAATATGTTACCATATCTTATCTATATTTTTAATATCTTTTCAAAAATACATCAAAATAAATATTATTAAATTTTAAAATAAACAAATTAATTTTAAAATTTAATTTAATAATATGATTTAATCTATAACGGGTTAATTGCGACTATATTATCGTCACAAAGAGGTATTATTTAGTTTACCACGGTTAACCACGGTTAAGCAATTTAACCAATACCGAAAGTATTTAATCTACCTAAAAATTTACAAATTAATTATAAATATTAAAATTTTGCTTAAATTTTAATTTATCATAAAATATTTAATAAAATATGACCCCGCGCTATACGCGGGCTTAAATCCTAGTTTGAAGTATGCGTGGTGTTGGTTGGTTTATTTAGGAATTTAATATAATATTATTAAATATTTATTTATAATTTAATTATCTAGTTTAATTATTTATTTATAAACACCAAAGTCAATTACATTTTTATTTTTAAAATAATTATATTAATTATTTATTTATAATTTAGCTAATTATATTTTTAATGTCATTTTATAAATGATGCAAAAAAATCTGAAACAATAAATGATGTAAAAATAATATATTACTACCATATATAAAAGTGATATTTAAAGTATCTTCACTTAATCAAATGATAATAGTATTATCATCAACTATTTATAACTGATATAAATTGTACCATCAAAAAACATTGACAATAATATTGCTATCAACTATTTGTAACTGATATAATTATTATATCAAGTAAAAAATGATATAATTGATTTGAACCATTATTCAAAAATGATATAAATACCAACATCAATTATATTGATTGATGCAAACTTTAACATCATTTTTTACAAATGACATATACTAATATCATTTAGAATAAATGATGGAACTATTTGCATCAACCGCAAATTGGAGTCAAAAGAAATTGGAGTCACCACTTCCAAAGTCACTTAAAAATGATGCAAATTCATTTGTATCAGTCGAAAATGATGTAAAAAAGTAATATAAATGATACAATATATGTGATTTGTTGTAGCGAAGCTGAGAAAATTTAAGTGGTTTTAGGATCTTTGTTGCTCTGCTACAATGAGAATGTTCACGAATCAATAAAGCTCAACTTGTCTTTTATAGAAGAAGAAGCAAAGTATATATGCACGTTTGAGAAGCAAAGTCTATGCTAATCTAAAACCAAAAAGGAAACATAAAGCCATTGTTATCTAAAATAATAAACCAAATCCAAAACATATAAATTCTAAATCTAATAAGAATATACTCCTAATAAGATTAAAGTTGAATGTGTTTACATTTTTTCATATCATGATTTTATTAATCAAGTGCGAAATAATAGTTTACAAAGTTCTCCATCAATCTCTTAAGCCAACAAGACCGATGAGCAAAGAAAAAAAAAATAAAAAAAATTAAATAGACGCATACACTACAAGAAAACAACAAACTTGCGAGAAAAAATTACGCGGAAAATATTTTCTCGCAAATTTGCGACCAATTTGCGAAGAATCCACCTGGAAAAAAAATTTCCTCGCAAATCAGTCGCAAATATGCGACGACAATAATGTGTCGCAATTTCCTCGCAAATCAGCGGCCAATTTGCGAGGAAATTTTATTCCTCACAAATATGCGATGATTTTGCGAGGAAACAGTGAGAGACCATATTTTCCTCGCAAATCTCTCGTAAATTTGCGAGGATAAATCTTAGTTAGGTAAATGGGTTTTCCAGATGAGTAACAACTATTTGCGAGGATATATTTCTTCGCAAATTCCTCGCAAAAGATGACTATAAATAAAACTCCACCCTCTCCCTTTAATTCACAACATCTCAAAAAAAAACTCTAAGGAAAAAGTTAGGCTAAACTGAAAAAGAAAAAAATGTCGGGTTAAGAGCATGAAATTTTCGCTTTACGAGGGTGGATGTATAGGCATAGAGATCCAGATACCGGGGAAGTTACGAAAGAGTACCGGGACGGCTTGCGCGGATTCATCTATCAGGCGACGAACAACTCCCTTGCGCAAGAGCCCAGTAAAATCTTCTGCCCTTGTATTAAATATGGGAACGAGAAGTATATCTCAATTGAAAACGTAAAGAAACGTTTATATAATAGAGGGTTCACCCCAAATTACTATCTATGGGTTTCCCATGGAGAAAGTTGTAATGTTGAAGAAAGTAGTAGCTCTAGTCGTGGGAAGCTAAATAGAGGAACTAGTCGTCATCAGCATGAAACAAAAAATAGGTCCCATGATATGGTTATAGATGTATTTCAGGAAACATAATATGCATTTGATGAAAATGCTACATTTGCTGATGTTCCATATTATGAGGAACCGTACGTAGATGCTAAATTTTTTTTTGATATGTTAAATGCTGCTAATCAACCTATCTACGATGGATGCAGACAAGGTCAGTCTATATTATCATTGACATCTAGGATGATGACAATTAAAAGTGATTATAACTTACCTGAGAATTACATGGATGCATGGGTTGATTTAATTAAAGAGTATTTGCATGCGGATAATAATTTGACTAAGTCTTATTATGCAATTCAAAAATTGTTTTCCAGTCTTGGGCTACCATCGCAAATGATTGATGAATGCATCGACAACTGCATGATATTTTGGAAAGATGATGAAAAGTTGCAAGAGTGTCGCTTCTGTGGGAAACCGAGATATCAACCTACAACTGGACATACACACCTACCATTTCAGCGGATGTCGTACTTGCCAATCACCGACAGGCTCAAGTGTCTATGTCTTTCAGAAAAGACAGCGGCTGCCATGAGATGGCATGAACAACATACATCTTGGGAGGGAGAGATTACACATCGTCAGACGCGAAATCATGGAAACACTTTCAGACGGTATATCCTGATTATGCTAACGAGTGCAGAAATGTGTATCTTGGTTTGTGTACAAATGGGTTCAATCCATTCAGAATGTCCGGAAGAAACTACTCCTTGTGGTTTGTAATCTTGACGTTGTACAATCTCCCACCCGAGATGTGCATGCAGAGGGAGTTTCTGTTCTTGACCATTTTAGTGCCCGATCCAAAGCACACTAATAAATCTTTAGATGTATTTCTCAAACCTTTGATCCATGAGTTGCGGCACCTGTGGAATGCAGGTGTACGTATGTTTGACCAATCACAATAGAGGAACTTTAAGATGCGTGCGTCACTTATGTGGACCATCAGTGACTTTCTCGCATACAGAATGCTATCTGGGTGGACAACCCATGGAAGGTTATCATGTCCTTACTGTGCACATCAATCTAAAGCATTTCAACTTAAGCATGGACGTAAACCTTGCTGGTTTGATTGTAATCGTCGATTTCTACCAATGTCTCATCCTTACAGGAGGAACAAGAAATTGTTCAAGAAGAACAAAGTTGTGAAGCTTCCTCCCCCCGGTGTTAATTACTGGTGATGTTGTGTTGGAGCAAATTGAGTATTACGGTGCTCAAGAAACCGTGAAGCGTGGTGGAAATTGGCACAACAAAGCGAACATTCCTGATGGATATTTGGAAAGTCACAATTGGCATAAAAGAGCATCTTTTAGGAGGTCTCATACTGGAAAGATCAATTAGTTCGACACAATCTTGATGTGATGCACATTGAGAAAAACTTTTTCGACAATATCTTGCATACGCTTCTCAATGTACAAGGTAAGATGAAAGACAATGTCAAGTCTAGACGTGATTTGGTTGATATTTGTGCAAGGAGCGAGTGGCATATTACAAGAGATGGGAAATTACCAGTACCTGCCTTCCGATTAATTGTAGAAGCGAAGAGAACACTGTTTGATTGGGCAAAATCATCCATAAAATTTCCAGATGGGTATATCTCAAATTTTTCAAGGTGCGTTGAGCAGGGACAAGAAATTCTCTGGCATGAAAAGCCACGATTGCCATGTATTTATGAAGCGGCTCCTACCTTTTTCTCTACGCGAATTACTTTCACAACATGTACACAAAGCAATAGCAGGTAATAAATCTAGCTTCATTCTTCATTCAATTAATGTATATGCATTAAAATATAAGTAAATTAACTACTATAAAAATTGTTTCATATACAGGCATTGGACTATTTTTCGCGATTTATGTGCGAAGACATTGACTGAGGATGGAATTGCGAAGATGGAGAGTAATATTCGGGTTCTGCTTTGCAACATGGAAAAGATATTTCCCCCTTCATTCTTCGATGTTATGGAGCATCTCCCGATTCACCTCCCACACGAAGCGTCTCTAGTCAGTCCGATACATTTCATATGGATGTACCCCTTTGAGCAATATATGAAATACTTGAAAGGAAAAGCGAAAAAGCTTGCTCGAGTCGAGGGCTCGATCGTCGCTGGAAGCTTAACTGAGGAAACTTCTCACTTTACTCAGTATTACTTCCCACCAACGGTTCAAATAAAGAAAAACAAACCTCCGCGATACGACGATGGCGGCGTGGCGCCTACTTACAATGTTCCGGATGTGCCTGACATCTTCTGCCAAATTGGACGACTTGCAGGGTAGTTGAAGGAGGAATGGTGGGAAGATTTTGCATACAATCACAGTGCACATACTTATATTTTATGAAACTGTGAGTTCGTGCAAGCCCTCAAGAGGTACACATGTCATTATTTACATTTGATAATAAAAAAGTATTTTGTTAATTAAATATACTAAAAACAAATTAATTATTGTTGCTTATTTGATTCACAAATTAGAGAGTCTTATCCCAATTTATCGGACACGGAGTACGAGAAATAAAAAAAAAGAGATTTCGCAAAGTGGCTACAATTCTATGTAATTGTATACAGCGTTTCAATTTTATGAAATTGATTTGTAAACACGTTCAACGTTCGTACATGTCAC
This sequence comes from Anastatica hierochuntica, assembly GCA_900406275.1. Taxonomy (NCBI): domain Eukaryota; kingdom Viridiplantae; phylum Streptophyta; class Magnoliopsida; order Brassicales; family Brassicaceae; genus Anastatica; species Anastatica hierochuntica. Next base: position 20,043 of record OVAN01001201.1, on the reverse strand, counting down.
TCTCATTTCAGGTCAACAATGGATATAGCGATGTTTCTTTTTCCCCTTTGGTTCCACGAAATCGTACAAGGTCCAATTGCACAGATAGTCGCTGCACAAATGTACTTCACCCATGGGTATACATTTCAAACCTATCAACACGGTTCCCGTAGGTCATCTGTAAATTATGGCATTTATGTACAGGGGGAATCGGACTTTTACGGCGTGATTAATAAGATTTTACAAGTCAAATACCCCGTAGTGGCGAATTTGCGATGTGTGATGTTCAGGTGCGACTGGTATGACCCAAATGTCGACCGAGGAGTTCGAGTGAAAAATTTGGGGGTTAAAGACGTAAATACAAACAGACGGTATAAAAAATTCGAAGCATTTTTTCTCACTTAGCAAGCAGAACAAGTGACATTCGTCTTATATCCACGAATAAGAGAACGACAGGAGCAATGGCTTATTGTGATCCATGTGAGTCCAAGAGGTCGTATAATCAGAGTTGAAGACGACATTGTGTTACAAAAGGATGGAACAGGAGAAGACATGGCTATTCCAATCGAATCCACCGAGGATGTCATACATGTTTACCCAACATCGCGTGATTTTGAGAATGTACGTTTAAGCGACAACGAAGACACTATGCTTGAATCAGAGGAGGATAATGATGATGAAGAAGATGAATCAGACGATGAAAACAATTCCATTTATGTATTTGATCAACTTGATTCTGATGATGATTGATGTTATATATTATGTTTGTATAATTAATAAAAGACAATTTGACGTGTTTATGATAAAATAATTTACAATTTATTTTCTCTTTTAATCAATGTTTTATGTTTTAATTTGTTATATTAAGTGTTGTCAATCCTTGTTTTCTATCAAAATTGTAAAATTAAATGTCTGTTAATTAATGTGACTAAATGTATGGTCTTTGAAGATGAAAATTACTTATATGAGGAAGAATTTCAAAAACCAAATTTTCATAAGGCTTATATAAGTGACTTAGACTCTATAAGAAGGAGGTTAAAGTTAATATTTAAGCTACATTTGTGAGGATTCCTCGCAAAGTCCTCGGAAATCTTTACTCTAAACTCTAAACCCTAAATCATAAAAACTAATAAGAATCACGCTTTTAGCTAACATTTCCTTTCACAAATAACATAACAAGCTGAAATGCATCAAATAAAAATTATGCGTCGACGAAATTATACTAAAACGAGATTTTACCTTACAATGTATAAAAACCTACATAATTTCTTTAAACATGTGATGAAATTATTTGTTATTTGAATTTAAGATCTTCAATGATTACCGTAACAGTTATTCACACTATCACACTTCCAAAAATTAAGAAATTGTAAAGCCTAAACCAGTTATAAATGATTTTAATTTTTTTTAAAGTTTGTGAGGAGTTTGCGAGGAATTCTTGCAATTTCCTCGCAAATTTAGGCGGTTTGTCATAAATTTTGGGTGGTTCCTCGAAAATTTCGAAAAAAATTTGTGACGGAATTGCGAGGATTTTCCAAGGAAGCAAAATTCTATATATATGTGGCCAGACCTCTTCCTTCTCATTCATTCAAAACAATCCATCTCTCTAAAACTCTCTCTAAAACCCGTCTCTCTCCATATCCAAACCTTTGGGCATTTATAGAATGTAAGTTTTTAAATTAAATATAATATTAGTTAGTATTTGTTAAGTTTTAGGATATTTAGATTTTGAAAATAGGAAATGTTTAGGTGGTTTAGATATAATTAAATAATTGATTTAAAAGATATGTTGGATCGAATTTAAATTTCATTAATCATAATTAATACTAAACTCAAAAATTTAAATATATTATAATGATGATTTAAATAATAAATCAATCTAATTAATATTAAACTCAAAATTTAGTATTAATTCTTCTAAATAAATCTTAAATTCAAAAAATCAAATAATAATTAATTTTAATTAATATTAAATTCACATAATCAAATAATAAATAATTTTGATTAATATAAAACTTAAAATGTTATTATTAAATATTATAAATTAATATTAAAAAAATTATAATAACTAATTTCAATAAATATTAAACCCAATTTTTAAATTTATGTAATTCTGTAGATGGACTCCCTCAGATCGTACGAGGCTTATCTACAACAGTCCGCTAGGTCTGCACTGGGCGCTCCAGTTCTGGAGGCATTCTGGACACGTTCCCGCCGCAGCACAGAACACCCCCTTATGCTCTGTCCGCGACGGCCCCGACGCCACGCCCGCCGGGGATGACACTACAGGATCTTCTGCGTAGTCTGGCTCGAGCATCTTTGCCCCTCATTCACACCGAGCAGCCGGCGGGGATACTCTGGTTTGACGAAGATGGGAAGGTTGCGCAGAAGATCACAAAGATCTTCATGCGCCACTATTCGAGCTCGTACACGAGCTTCTCGAAGACTCCTCGAACAGTCATCGATGGCTAGTTCGAGGCATTTGTTGTAAGTTTTTGATTTTTTTTCTCAAATAAATTTTTTAATTATTATAAATTTAAAATTAAATTTTGTTGCCCCATCAAACGTACAATTGGGACCATATGTACGACGAGCAGGTCCGGGAGGAGTTTGAGACAAAACTCAAAGCCCGCCTCCTGGACCAGGTCGGGCGGTGGAAAAAGAAGTGGAAGACTAATCCGGAGAACTCCAAGCCGGAGTGGATGGACGGGGACGTGTGGGCCCAACTAGTCGCACACTAGCAGAGAGGGACCCACACGGCTAGGAGTGAGCAGTGTATCTCGGCTCGGAAGAACCCCGAGACATAGAGGGCCGAGGCTATGCACACTGTCAGCCGTGACTCTTTCAGAGCTAAGACCCGAAAAATTGTAAGTATTTTTTCAAAAGATTTTAAATAAATAATTAAATGCTTAAAGTATTATTACTTGTCTATAATACAACAATTAAAATTTTTATATGTAAATAAGGCTAAGAGCGTATACTCCGACATTCCCGATCTTCTAGATATGCTAGAAGAGACGAAGAAGAGATCGGATGACACGTTCATCGATGCGAAGTCTGAGCAGTTATGCGTCGAGGTCCACCGGCGGATCGATGAGGTCCTGATCCAGCTTTTCATGGAGAACCCGGATAACTCGGTCCAATCTTGCGGTCTTACGCAGTTCGAGAAGAATATGATTTTTTTGCAGAGGTTAGTAATTAATTAGTTTTATTACATTATTTGTTTCATTTAATTTTTAATATTTATTAATGTTTAATTTATGTTTTATATCGTAGATTGCTCTCTGGTCGAAAGGCCGGTTTTTTGGAGTTGGTTCTCTGCAGTAAACCAGATTTTAGCCTCTTGTTATATCTTTTCAAATGTCTCCAACGGATAAAAGCACTTCCCTTCGATGCAGAACGAGTTCCTATTCTTCTATAACTACCATAGAATCCACGGGATCTTCCTTCTGATAGTCATTGGCTACAGGTTATTCTTCATGCCTTCTAACAAATAATGAAAGTTGTTATACTCTGATTTCACATTGAAATACCCTTGAGGTAAGGGAATACCTGTCGAGACCCATATTTATCTGGCTACAAGTCACATAAAAAGCCATGATTGATTGCTTCACCTTCATTGCCACACACCTCACATCTTGAATCCATTTTGATCAATCTTCCTTGCAATTTTTCAACCACATGTAATGCACCATTCATTGTCCTCCACATAAACAACTTAATTTTTTGTGCAGTCTTTTGAGACCATATATGTTCCTTTAAAACATTTAGAGAAAGATGACTTGATTCGCTAACCAATAGCCTATTTTGACAGAATAGCTAGGCACCATTTTGTGTTCCCAGATCCAGAACTCATTCTTACTGACCACCAACTTGATAGCTATAATTGTTTGAACATCTTCAAGAAAAAATAAGGCTTGCATCTTCTCTTTAAACCCACATCTACCTTGCACATCAATAAGATTGCAGATTAAAAGATATAGATCAATAGTTCTTTCTTTGCTCCACGGCCTTCTAAGAACTCCATCCACTATCCACTGTTCCATCCATACTCTTAGTGCTATTTCAATAATTAGCATCATGTCTTTTGTAATATTTCCTTTCCATGCATTATACTTCTTCAAACAAATGATGGTCTAGTAGGGATCTCAGCTTTCAAAATACAGCAAGAGGCTAAAATTCTTGAAGACTAGGATTTCTACTAAACCATCATTTATTGATCTAAATCTTTTGGTCTCCAATCTTATTGATGTGCAATGTAGAGGTCGCACGATATCTTCTTTTGAGCATTTTGGCCTTCAAACAATCATGAAATCGAATGCGTTTTCATGTCACTCTAAATCTATACTATAAAAGAGGATCAACTCTCTCCATTGCGCCGCCACAATATCATTTTACTTTTTGGAGAGACTGACACGTGGTATTATGAGAAAAAATGACATTTGAGACTATATAGTTAAACAGTTTCATAACTTTTTGTATTCTCTTTTCATTATTGGTGTTTAATAGTAATGTTTACTTGTCATTAGTTCTAAGAATTAAATTAACCTCAAACTTTTAATGTGATTAAATGAGAATCAAAGCCATATTTCACAATCTACTATATTAGTGTTTACTTGTATTCTCTCTATTATCACATATACATACAATAAATTTAAGAACAATTCAATAACAAACAAAACACCCGCACATAATGTACATAAATATTATTGGAGACAATTCGTTTTCTATTTGTTCTGTGATGAAAAGTTAGAAAGTTGGACAAATAAAAAGAGTCTAATGAACCATCATGTGACTAAGGATCATGAAACAAATTATCTATCAATTCCTAAAGAAAATTGTATACATGTTTCTGGTTAATTTGGTGTCTATATCTCAATTTTTAGAGAAGTTCTTCATCTTGAAATGTTAGTTTAGTAAAATTTCATACCTAAAAATGTTAAAAATATATGTGTATGTATAAAAATTCGTGCGTATGCGCGATATTGGCCTAGTTTAGAAAAAAAGTTCTTAAATAGTGAATATGTATTAATTAACTAAATTTGGTCTTAGAAAAACCGGATACAAAAATATCCTGTCACCAAAAACCATTTAGCAACAATTAATTCGAAGATCAAGTCACAAACATGTATGTCGTTATTCATATGTATTCAACATCAACTTATAAATAATCAAGGAGAGAAGTGATCATCAGAACCTCCATGGCGCTCCACTTTACCTTTCTCCTTGTTGCTCAACGAAAACACAAAGTCGAGGTTATAAAGAACAGGAACCATCAACGTAGAGCTCAAGAACACAAGCACAGGCCCAAAGATCCATAGCATCAAAGGCAAGCCCATGTAGAACAGCCTATTGCCTACCGTGTTGAGCAAGAAAGCTTTCTCAAGTAGCTCAGAGACATATTTTGGAGTCACGAAGCCTCCCATTCCACCGAAATCATCGAAAGAAGGTTCTTGAGGAGAGTTAATGAGAATGTTGACTTGGTTGATGAAGTGAATGGAGAGAGAATGAGAGAAGAAGGCGAAGAGAAAGATTGTGAGGATGGTTACATATTTGAGTGCGACGGTGAAGTCTCCATGAGCTCCATATACGGCGTCGTTTAGAGGTTTCTTGATGCTATAAGTACTGCTTAAAACGGCGGCTAGACCAGCGGAAAGGAGGATGCAAGTGGTAGCCATTAGCGTGGCTCCCATTATTGTGTTTCTTAGTGTTTGTACTGCTAAGATGTTCTTCTTCTCGTTCTCCTGAACAATAACATATTCGTATATTGTTTAACTACTTGCGAAACTAGTTATATTTTTGGTATTTGTGTATGTATATACGAGCAATCAACATTTACATATATATTATGCCTTTGTATAAAATGTAACAATCAACATAAGTAACTTATATATATTTATGTATATTCTCTAGTAGTATAAGATGATAACAAGTTATATGTTTATTGGCTTAAATTTTTAACACTATCCCCATGCATCGACATCACTTTATTTACATTTTTTTTAAAAAGTATTACTTTATTTAACACATTTTTATAAATTTTGAACGAAAACATAAACTAATTAATCACTTAGTTAGTATTTGCAGTTACAAAGAAAGCAATTATATTTAACACAACTTATATTGGACCTCGACCAATAAAAATCACAATAACTTTACGTACGTCCATTATAAGGCATACACATACCAACACTACATAATAAGATTTTGAAAGATTATTTTGGTATATTGTCTTTGAGTAATATATACCTTCATGATGGCGGCTACCCATGATCGACGGGCACGGGAATTAGTCCCGACGATGGTGGAGAAAGGATCGGTTCGAACCTTATACCACAAGTAGATGTGGTAACTAAACATCATAAGTAGAGCACAAGGAACAAGAACCGCATCTAAGTACCAAGTCCTCCACTCCATTGTTTAATTTTTTTCTGTCTCTCTCTCTTTTAATGTAATAATCTGTTCTTTGTTTCTTAATCTCTTTTTTTTCTCTTTGGTTTGTTCTGTGGCCATTGTCTGCATATATATAGTGAAAATACAATGCTAATTAAAATCTATGCTTCACAATTTGCCCCTTAGAATTACAATATATGGGCACAGTACCTTATTGATTTTTCCTTTTCACATTAACTTTAATGTTAATGCTTTTTCCATCCTTTAAATCTCTCTTTGTGACTTATTAGTGTTCACTTCTGTATCCCACTTTATGAGCTAATTTGCAATTTATGTTTCAACCCCATATATGTTTAATTATTTACTAAACTTGTGGCCGTACTTAAATTAAGGTTAAATAGTGACCATTCGTCGCCCTTTTAGAACTCCTTTTGAAATTTGTCCTTCATTACCAGTATATTCCCACATGTGATATATATATATATCCGTTTCTTTTAATAAGACGAGACTTAATTAGATGGGTTTGGACCAATAGAAGATAACATTCGTTGTAGACGATGATATGTACACATGTTACACTATATTTTACCTAACTTATCTCCACGTCAATAATCTTTTATATACAGCTTAAAAATATAGGTACCTCGCTCAAACTCAAAATTCAATTTTCATTTGATTTTACGTCGTCTATTTGGTCTCTTGATCCGGAGACTTCTATATATACCACTACAAAACTTAAAATGGTCTTAGAAATTTATTTTTGGAAGCCTTTTTTTTTATCTTTTTGGGGTTTTTGGAATGTTTTATGATACATTACTATAATCCATATTATAAAATATGAGATTCTTTGAATCGACTTAATTTTCACTATAAATTTGACTTAATCTTCCGCACTTTGCTTAATTCTCTACAAACTCAGATGGTTGGGTCTTCGCATGCAAAATCACCCACACAAGATAAAGAAGATGAGGATCCTCGATCACAAAGGGAACTTTGGTATGCTTTGCAAAGCTTAAGGTTAGGGGAGGATAAAGAACCATGGGTTCTTCATGTGGATGCCATGAAACGATTCGATAAAGCTCACCGTCTATGTCTAGTTCTTAAAGGCTTGAATCCTAGGGTACAGACTGCGGCAGGCATTAGACTTACTACGACTAAAGCGTGGAGGCTCCCAGGGAAGGTAGAAGGGCGTATCAATGACAATGAATCAGTTGGCTTCTTTTTCCGTGAAGAACACCACATGTTCTCGGTTATAGAGAATGGTCCTTATACTTTCATAGGATGGATGTTGGTGATGGATTGATGGGAAAGAAGAAATCTCCCAGATTATTACAGATCTGATGAAATTTTGGAGAGTATTGGTTCGAAGCTTGGCCAATTTAAAGAATCTCAAGTACTTCAGCCCACTAAAATTCAAGGCGCCTCAAGTCTGGGTGAAGGTTAGATTTGGCATACATGACAAAATCACTCTTGCTAGACGCTTTGATTTCCTTGATGGTAATGGCCTTGTTCTACTTGAGTTCCGCTAAACTTAGAAAAGTTTTGTATCACCTGCAGAGCCTTAACGCATGAAGACAAAGAATGTGTCCAGCAATCTGTGGTTGAGGAATGGGAATCTTCTCAAGAGCAGAGAGAGAACATCAAGCCGCTTGTGGAGGCTAGACCACCAGCTTATGAAGCTACTGGATCTTCTGGTTTAGTTGTTTATGAAAGCTGAGAGGTGAATTGAGGTGTTGGAGGCTCAAAAAGAAAGGCACAAGAAGAAGTATTAGGAGAAGGAAGCATACGTACCAGAAAGAAGACACATAGCACATCCACTAGCAAGGCATTGTCATCAACGAGCAAATTCTTGATCCATAATTACCTCAGGGGAGGGTGGTAACCTCTAAACTACCCATTCCCCCATGAGGTTGGTGCACTGGAACTGTCAGGGGTTGGGGAACCCTCGGACATGTTATTTTTTGGAGAACATCATAAGTAAATATAAACTTGATGTTATGTTCCTCACAAAAACAAAGAATCATTCTGAATATGTAGTAAATGTAGGGAAAAAGTTGAGATTTGATCAGGTTTTTGTTTATCCAGTTGTAGGTTGTGCAGGAGGCTATGCTGTTTTTTGGAAGCCTTATATTAATGTGGCCATATGTGGTAATGCATCTCTCTACTGTATAAAAATGTGTATAGAAGCAACATCAATAAATTTCTGTTTAGTATACATATATGGCAATCCCATTAGGGCACATAGAATGTTGCAATGGAGGAATATGATGCATCAAATGAATGCAAGTTCAAGCGTCAGTCAACCAACTTTATATCTTGGAGACTATAATGATTTAATTGTTAATCATGAGAAAAGAGGTGGCCCTCGTAGGGCATTGTATTATTTCAGGACTTTCAGGTCTTTGGTTAATAAGCTTTGCTTGTAGGATGTCAAGACAGTGGGTGGGAAGTTCACATGGACAGGCATAAGGCACTCCCATACAGTCAAGACAAGGATAGACAAGGCAATGGCAAATATTCAGTAGTTGGATTCGTTTCCTCAGGCATATGTCAAGCTTCTTCCATGGGAAGCATCAGATCATAGGCCACTCCTGCTATGTTTAAAAGACCAGAGCTAGCAAGGTAAAAAGACTTTTAAATATGAAAACTGATGGCATATGTTACCTGATTTCAGCAATCGTATCACTAACATTTGGAGTCAGCTTGAAGGGTCATATCCTCTTGAACTTTTTGCAGAAACCCTTAAAGCCTGCAAACATAAACTCTCTTTATGGAAGAAAGAAACTTCACTCAACTTCAATAGAGACCTGCAAGCAATTCAGGTAGGTTGTTGGTGGCCTGGCGTTCCTTTAACCAAAGTGTCGCGCTTGGCGTTAATCAAATCCAAAACTTCACCCTTTAACAACTCTCCTACAGGACAAGGTATCACTAAGTTGTCAGCCATTGGTGACAATTTGTCCTGAAGAAGGGTTGTTAAAGGGTGAGATCATGGGTTCGAGTAACACCAAGCACAACGCTTAGGTTAAAAAGAAACGCTAAGGCACCAACAACCTACCTGATTGACTAACTAGTTTACTGGTTTGACTGAGGTGAGGGGTTGGATTCAATGCTCTCCAGGACTAGCCAGTCGGTTCCGCAGGACGGATTGTTACTTAAAAGTCGACTTTTATGTAAAACTCATCCCGCGGGACGGGTTGTTACATATTCAATCTGCTTATGACACACAAGCTGACAATATCCATTTCATTCAAGACCTCAAAACAAAATTGATGGCGGCTTAAGGAAGTGAAGAGGACTATTGGAGAACTAAAAGTCATATACAATGGCTCAAGCCTAGTGATAAAAGCACTAGTTTTTTATGCATCAACCAAAGGCAGGAGGCATCAAAGTCGAATCATTCATATAAAAGATAACCTTGGCACTTTCAAACTAACACCTGCTGATATTCAAAAGGTCATCTCACAATACTTTGCTGACCTTTATGATACTTCCCCCCAGGTCTAATGGAGATGTTCTCACCAGAATAAGCCCTGTCAGAAAGCAAGTCAGTACTGATATAAAGGAAAGTCTTACAAAAGCTCTTACTGAGAAAAATATCTAGCAAGCAATATCAATGATGGACCCTGATAAAGCTACAGGCCCTGATGGATTTACTGCAGGATTCTACAAGCACAATTGGCCTCTCATCAAAACAGGTGTCATATCTTACATCAAAGCTTTTTTCGATACAAGCATTTTAGATCCAGAAATGAATCATTAGGGTTGGGCAAACCACCCAAATCCGAAATACCGACCCGAACCTGATCCAAAAAATCCGAACCAAACTTGAATAGAATTTTGAAAAATACCCCAATTGGTCTTATTCGACGGTATTTCGGGTACTGGGTGTTACCCGAATCAAACTCAAAATATTACGGGTACCCAAAAAAACCAAAAAATCTAAAATCCCTAAGCCATAAATCCTAAACCCCTAACCCGAATCCTAAAATATTTAAAAAAATTCAAAAAGCACGGATCCAAACTCGAACCCAAAACCCGAAATACCCAAAAGATCTGAAAGTCGCAAACTTGAATACGAAACCGAACCCCAAAAAAATCCAAAAAAAATCCAAAAAATCCAGAAAATCCATAAAAAACAGAAAATACCTGAAGTCGAATCCAAGAAGCCCAAAATTACCTGAACCCAAAATACTTTCGGGTATACTCGATTTTTTTCTCTATTACTAAACCCGACTTGAACCCAAACGGACTCGAACCAAAAAGAGTACCCGAACGGGTTCACAATTTCGGTATTTAAAAACCCGAACCCGAACGGACCCGACTCGAACTTGAATTGAAACCTGAAGCCCTATGAATCATACCTACATTTGTTTGATCCCTAGAACTTAAAATTCTACTGAAGTTAAGGACTATAAGCCTATCAGTTTGTGTAACACTGCTTACAAAATTATTTCCAAGATCTTAGCAGAAAGGTTAAAGTCATGGCTAAAAGATATTATTTATGAATATCAAACTGCTTTCATTCCTGGAAGGTAATTACTGATAATGTGTTGATAGTCCAGAAGATGATTCACAGCTTAACTACTTTTACGGGTGATTTTGGTCGTTCTTTGTAAGCACTACGGAAGCTGGAGGTCAATGAATATTATGTATGTGTGTATGGATCGAAGAAGATGTTTTTAGCCTTTAAGATCAACAATGGTCACAAATAAATGTCTGTATTGATCTCTTTAGCCTAGGGTTTTTGTGTGTCCACTCTTAACCCCTAAGTTTTATATTTATACAAGGAGTTCATGATTATCCCTCCAAAAATTGAATATATCATGATTATCTACAGAATATCTATCATTATCTATAGAATATACATCATTATCTACTAAGTTAAATAATAAAATAAATACAAGGCGGTAGTCGGCTGACTTCCGGCTTCCGGCTATGCAATGTCTTCTGGCTTCCAGCTTTTGGGCATTTCCCTGTCTTGAGATCTTACTGTTGTACTCCATCTAGGCTAGGGGGAATTCACATGGCCTAAATTACTCCCAAAAGTTTGCCCCTTATTGCGCAGGTTCGATCCGAAGCTGTGAAATAATATGTCTTCCATATTGCTTAGGCAGGAAGCCATTAGTTGCTCGGCCTTTTTAATTGTGACTCGCGTACTGCCTTTGTTCCCCGTAGGTGTCTGCTTGCTCATAGCTTGAGTGATATTTGGTAATGGGCATAATTGTAGTAGGAGGTTACGTCTGGCTCTTGGCGTCCAACCTTAGGGCTTTGATTTTCAAACTTTGTGAGTTGTTAACACTTCTCAAGGACCGATATTTTGTTTGAAGATCTTAACCGTTGATTTCGTGAAGATCGGAGGAGGAAATTGTAGTCGTTGATGAAGATTTTGCAAAGATTTGAAAATAAGATTATAGCCATTGCTGTTACGAAATCTGCGCCCGTGATTGGTCACGTGCGGCTAGACTTGGTTTTCTTCTCTTTCCTTTGGCATTTAAATCTTTTTTTCTTTTCTTTCTTGCCTTTTATCTTCATTTTCTTCCTTTTCTTGCTAGATTCTTTTGCTTTCGGAATCATCGTCGGGCTCTTTTCGTCTACGATTTAAGGTTAGAACTTTTTCCTCTTTCTTCTTTTCATTTTTGTTAAGGTAGATTCCAGAGAATAACTTTAGGGTTCCAAATCAGCCTTAGCTTCTAAGCTCTCTTGCCCCAATCAAACCCTAGATCTGAGATTGAAACTTCTCTGATCCCAGAATGACTAGCTCTGGCGATGAATTCTCCCCTATGGTTTCGTCGTCTATTGGTGCTCGTGTTCGGAAGAGACACCAAATCAAGACAAGCCCTTCTACTGAGGTTGAAGGATCTTCCGAGGACATGGAGATCCTTGAAGCTAATCCTTGACATTTGCGCTCTGCTGCGGGTCCAGAGCTTTTAAAGGTGGGTCCTTTTTCCAACGTCAGCTCTGAGACCTTGGAAGGCTGGCGGCAGTAATATTCCATGAGGGAGAGCGCCCATCTAAGGGTTCCTGGGAAGAATGAGAGGGCCTCTGAGTGCCCTGGGGACAAGATAGTCATGTACGAAGGCTACTGCGAGGCTGGAATCAGGGGTATGATACTGACTCTGGTGAGGATGGTCTCGAAACACTTCGACATCTATCCCTCTCAGCTGAACCCGCCTTCTTGGAGGATCCTCACAGCTATTCAGGTGCTCAATGAGTTCCATGGGCTAGATCTGGGTATCGACGAACTTCTCTACTCCTATTACTTCACTCATGTTCCTCTTGCTGAGGGCAGGTACTACTTCCGTCCCCGAGTTGGTGCTCCTTTAGTCGTGGGGCTAGAGAAGGAGGAGAGGAAAGGGCAGCCTTCACCAAACATTGGGCCCAGAAGTTTGTTTTTATGAAAGTCGGGTCGTCGTCTGGTCTTCCTACCCTCTGAAAGTTTATTGGTAGGTATAGGATGCCTCTCTATTTATTGCTTCCATCTTTGTCATTGACCCTCTTTTCCTTTTCCTTTTGAAAAGGTGTCTACAGAGAAGTTAGAGGAAGGCAAGGAGAAGGCTAAGGAGGATCTGGAGATTTCTGCTGAAGAGAGGAGCATCCTGTTCTTGTTGAGTGAAGAAGCATTGAGCCAAAGCAGCATCAAAGGTTTGCTTACTGCTTTTTACTCTGCTTTCTATTTTCTTCTTGGATAACTTCTTATCGTTTTGCAGGGAACATGAGAGGATCCGGGTCCAAGGCGTTGGAGGATTTCAAAAGGGCTCATGCAGCAAGGAGGGCCAAGTTGGAATCCAGGAGCAAAACTCTGGAAGTGGTGGAGATCTCAGAGTCTCCTTCTGTTGGGTCCAAGAGGAAGGGGATTCAGAGGGCTTCAACCTCCACCAAGAAGCATAAGAGTATCTCTACCAAGCACTCCTCCTCCTCTGCTGGTGATCTTGATGGTGCCCTGGAGACCCTGAAGAGCTTTGTCTTCCCTTCGCTTCCTTCTAGCCCTCCCAGTTCCGAAAATCTGGGGATCTTTGACCATGTTCAGAAAGGGATGATCAACATAACTGGTTCGCCCTTGGCTTTTGACTGGCTTCTTGTTTGTTTCTTTTTATTTTAGCTAACCTTCCTTCTCTTTGCTCTTCATCTAGCTACATCGCTCTTCCATGCTAAAGATCAGATCGCCACAGAGCTGATTTCTGCAGGGAAGGCCCAGGTGGAAGACTACCTTGCCAAGCTGAAGGCATAGAAGGATAGGTCTATTGGTCTGGAGAAGAAGTTGAGGGAGATGAAGGGCTTGCTCTGAGGGCTGGAATCGAAGAAAGAGAAGGCGGCAGAGAAGGTCCTCACCCTGACTGAGGAGAAAGCGAAGCTGGAGGAAGAGATTGCTAGCCTGGATGCGAGGGTAGCAACATTCACAGAGGAGATTTCCGTGGCTATCAACGATGCCAAGATCGTTGGGCGTTGGGAGATGGTTCAATACTACCTCAAGGGAGAGGCAAAGTCTTGGAACTTGATGGATGAGTTCGATAATTACAAGATGGTGGTGATAGCGAAGGCGGAAGACAATGGCCTCGAAGCTCCCACCTTTGAAGATGAACCAGAAATTCCTCCGGCCATGACGTCTGCAACCCCAGCGGACTCAGTGACAAATGTTGAGAAGTCTGCTTCTCCTGATTTTCAAGCTGCCTAGCCTCCAGACCCAAAATCAAGAAACAAGTTGCTCTCCCCTCGTGGAATTTTATTACCTTTTTTTTGTTGACATTCTACCCCTGCGCGGGCTTGGATTTGCCCCTTGTGGGCTTTGTAATGACTTTTCATGGCCTTAGTGGCCTTAACTCTTTTATGGCCCTCCTAGCCTTGCTTCGGTTTGCCCTTTGGGGCTTAAGACTCATGCTTTGGCCCTTCGTAGCCTTTTTATGAATGTTCTTTGTTTCTCTAATCCTCTTTTCCTTTTCTACCTTAATAGAATCTTGGCTAGGATTTAAAGATGGCATCCGTTGTATGGCTTTGACAAGTGTTTTATCCTTGGCTTCTAGCTGTAAGCCTCTAGCCTTTGCTCTTCGATCGTTTTGACTTCCGGCTTGTAGCCTTTAGTCTCTTATCGATGTTCCAACTGTTTTGACTTCTGGATTTTTGACCTCTAGTCTTCGCTTTGTCTTGTGAGAGTTCTTGAGTTCGAAGTTGGGATAATCTCATTATCTCTCTTTTTGAGGGAGTTCTTCTTCTTTCCCTTAGACAATGCTTAGGTCCCCGAGATGCGTTGTGCTTCACTTTGGGTGATTAGTAGTTTTTGGCCTCCTGATACCCGGAGGTACCTTCTGGCTTTTTGGCATTTTGCTACCAGGAGGTAACCACTAGCTTGTTGGCATTCTGCTACCCAGAGGTAACCACTAGCGTGTTTGGCATTCTGCTACTCGGAGCTAACCACTAGCTTGTTAGCATTCTGCTACCCGGAGCTAACCACTAGCTTGTTGGCATTCTGCTACCTAGAGGTAACCACTAGCTTGTTGGCATTCTACTACCCAAAAATAGCTATTTGCTTTTGCTGCATTCTGCTTCCTGCAGTGAAGCCACTGTCAGTCTTATTGGTTTTGCTGGTATGGATCTTCCCCGCAAAGAGATCCAAGTGCCTGACTTTTCTTCTATTTCCCACGTCTGGATAAGTAGGTATAGGTGATGCTTCGTGCTCAGGTCACATAGCTTTTGCGTTTACTGTGACCTGGTAAGCAAGGTTAAGCTATTTTGTTTTCTGCTCAGCACTCGACTTTTCGGTTAGCCACTCTCTCTTAAGCAGAATAAGCAATTTGTTTGTCTCTTGCTTTCTTTCGGGTATTTTCCCTTGTTCAAGCAGAGTTTTTTTTTAGCTTTTCGCTTTTGTTTTGAAAGGGTACGTTTCTTGTATTACACCTTTATTGAGGAGTAGTCAGTCAACTTATTTTCCCCTTGCTTTAACTGAATTTCCTTGTGAGAAAACATTTATTTTATTGATAGGTATCCGTCCTTAGACGTAGCATGATTACATAAGAAAAGGTGCAAAAGAAATTAAAAAGTCTAAAGCCGAAAAACGTATTTGGTGTATGGTCGTCCGGGCCAGGAGCATTCTTTTAGAAGAAATAAGACTTTAGGTGTAACGCATTATAGCTATTTGGCTATACTTTTCCGTACATGTCTTGTAACTTGTATGCCCCTGCTCCTTTAACTTCTACGATTTAAAATGGTCCTTCCTAGCCAGGCGCCATCTTACTAGCGGCCTTGTCCCTGGTGTTGTCAAAGACTTGGCGTAGTACCCATTCACCTTGCTGGAACGTCCGGGGTTCGTACCTTCTTCTTGTAGCTGCGAGCTACTTCCTGCTGGTACTTCAGTTTCTTATTCTTGCGGCTTCCCTTTTTTTGTCGAGGAGATCCAGGGACAAAGCCATCATCTCTTCATTCTCTCTTGGAGTTAGAAGCTCTGATTTGCCTGGAAGGACACTGACTTCAGCAAGGGATACAACTTTTGTTCTGTAGACCAGGGAGAAGGGTGTTTCCCCTGTTGAAGCCTTGATGCTTGTTCGACATGCCCATAAGATAGCTGGGAGTCCTTCGACCCAGTTGCCTTTGGTGTCGTCCAGCCTCTTCTTCAGGAGATTGACTATTGTCTTGTTGGTGGATTCGGCTTGCCATTGGATTGTGGATGCCTTAGAGTTGTAAAGCTTAGTTTTATGCCCCAATCTTCGCAAAACTTTTTGAACTTTTTGCTTGTGAATTGTGGCCATTGTCTGTAACTATCTCCTGAGGTGTTCCAAATCGTGTTACCACATTCTTCCAGAGGAACCTCTTGATTTGGACATCTGTAATCTTGTTTAAAGCTTCCGCCTCCACCCACTTAGAAAAGTAGTCCATAACTACCAAAAGGTATTCCAGCTGGCCAGGAGCTATCATAAATTTTCCTACGATGTCCATTCCCCCACTTCATGAATGGCCATGGAGAGCTTACGGACTTGAGGTTCTCTGGGGGTAGCTTGGATACTTGTGCGTGCTTCTGGCATTTGTCGCAGTATTTGGCCATTTGGAGGTCGTCGTGGGCCATTGTAGGCCAATAGTAGCCTGCTCTCTTGGCTCTTAGCACCAAGCTTCTTCTGCTAGAGTGAGATTCGCACTCGCCTTCATGTAGTTCTTTTAGGACTAGGTCTGCGTCTTCTAGCTTTACACATTTAAGGTAGGGTCCCGAGAAAGACCTTCTGTATAGTTTTCCATGGACCAGGCAATAGTGGGACGCTTGCCTTTTGATCTTACGCCATTCACTCCTTATGTTGGGTAGGACGTCATCCTTTAGGTCAGAAATAATGGGCGTCATCCAAGTTTCTTCCTCTTCGATGTCGGAGACTTGAGGTCCTTCGACATCTTCGTCGGTAGCTGGCCATTGGAGTACCAACAAAGGTATGCTAATTGGCTCCGTGGTTTTCAGGGCAGAGGCCAAGTTGGCGAGGGCGTCCGCATGCGAATTTTGCTCCCTTGGGATCTGTGTGAGTTTGCATGCTTTGAATGAATCAATGAGCTTCTTGACTATGGCCAAATACTTAGTCATGCTGGCGTCTTTTGCTTGGTAGTCGTCTTGCGTCTGGCTTACGATCAATTGAGAATCACTGTAAACCTGTAGGTTTTCTATTCCCAAGTCTTTTGCCAAGCTGAGTCCTGCAATTAAGGCTTCATACTCACTTTCCTTGTTGGTGGCTCTGAAGTTGCATCTCACTGCTCTTGATACCACTTCTCTTCTTAGTGAGATGAGCACGAGGCCTACTCCCGCTCCTCGTATGTTTCTGGACTCATCTACGTAAAGTGCCCATTCTTCTTCGCTTTTACTTTTCTGTTGGATCCTGGCTTCTTCTTCTGCCCCTTGTACCATTGGTGGGGAGAATTCTGCTATGAAGTCCACCAGGACATGTGATTTGATCGCCGTGGTAGGGCGGAAGATCACGTCGTATTCGCCTAACTCCACTGCCCATTTGGCTAATCTTCCAGACACTTCTGGCTTGTGGAATATAGATTTGATGGGAAAGACGTGATGACTATCACCGAGTGAGCCTGGAAGTAAGGACGGAGCTTCCTGGCCGAGACGACCAAGGTGAGAGTCACCTTTTCCAAGTGACTATAGCGGGTCTCAGACACCGGACGTAGTACACCGGACGCTGCTTACTTCCCTCTTCTCTAACCAAGACGACACTTACGGCATGCTCTGAAATAACCAGGTACAGAAGCAGTGGCTCTCCATCTTGGGATTTTTTATAGAAGAGGTGGTGTTGTGAGATACTCCTTGAGCTTGGATAGGGCATCTTCGACCTCTTGGCTCCACTCAAATTTCTCAGTGAACTTAAAGGCTTCAAAGAATGCATGCGTCTTGTCGGATAGCGTGGATATGAATCTACTCAAGGCTGTCATTCTTTCGGTAAGCTTCTGGACGTCTCGTGGAGTCTTGGGTGAAGGGATTGCTTGAATCGCCCTGATTTGCTCCGAATTTGCTTCAATTCCTCTGTATGTAATTATGTACCCCAAAAATTTCCCGGAGCTCACTCCGAATAAATACTTAGAGGGGTTGAGCTTCATATTGTACTTCCTTAGGGTAGAGAAGGCTTGCTGCAGGTGGGCTATATGGTCTTTCGTTTATAAGGACTTGACCAGCATGTCGTCTATATAGACTTCCATGGTTTGGCCGATTTAGTCTGCGAACATCATATTGACTAGCCTTTGATAGGTAGATCCCGCATTCTTCAATCCAAAAGGCATCACCTTGTAGTAGTAGATTCCACGAGAAGTCATGAAGGAAGTCTTTTCTTGGTCGTCTGGATGCATGATTATTTCATTGTACCCAAAGAAGGCATCCATAAACTCATCAGTTGGTGTCCAGTTGTGGCGTCCACCAGCTTGTCTATATGGGGCAAAGGGAAAGGGTCCTTAGGGCAGGATTTGTTTAGATCCGTGAAATCTATGCAAACCCTCCACTTTCCATTCTTCTTCCGGACCACGACGAAGTTTGTTAGCCAATCCGGGTAGTGGACCTCCTTAATGAACCCAGCTGCAAGGAGATTTTTGACTTCATCATTGATGATTGCGTCTCGTTTCGGTGCAAACTTCCTCCTTTTTTGCTTGACTGTTGGGTACTTAGGGTCCACTTGCAGTTTATGCACTATTACTTTTGGGTCTATCCCTGGCATATCCACGTGGGACCACGCGAAGCAATCCGCGTTGGACCTTAGGAAGTCTATCAGCCTCTGGCGTATGCCTTCTTGCAATCTTGCCCCTATTTTGAGGTTTTTGCCTAGTTCTCCGGGTATCAAAGGTACGTTATCCAGTTGTTCCACTTTCGGCTCTTCAGTGTGCAATGCGGGAAGTGGTTTCTGTAATTGCTATAAGGGAGTTGTCTTTCCCTTTAAAGTGGTTTCTTAGCACGATCGAGCATTCTCCTGGTCACCCTTGATCTCCTTGATTCCCCATGGGGTTGGGAATTTGAAGACTTGGTGCAGAGTTGACGGTACGGCTCTCATCTCATGTATCCATGGCCTGCCCATGATCATATTATAAGCGGAGGGACAATCTATGATGGAAAACTTGGTGGACAGGTTGACTCCTCCAGCGCAAAGTGGAAGTGTTATCTCTCCAATGGTTTGCTTGACTTCTCCGCTAAAGCCCACCAGTGGTGTGGTCTTCTTGGTTAAGGCTTCCTGGGTTAGACCCAAGTCTGTATATTCTCCCAGGAAAAGTACGTTCGTTGAGCTTCCATTATGATGAGTACCCTCTTCACCAAAAATTCGTCACCGATAATGAAACAACCAAAGTGTCATGATGTGGAGTTAGGACTCTATCTTGTCCTTCAGTTGTGAAGCTTATGACTTCTTGACTGAGGTTCTGATGCTTAGCTTTTGGGGTGCCATGACTGTTTTTCGCAAACCTTGTGCTTTTTTTTTGCAGCGGCATGTGTAATGTAACTTATCTCTGATCCTCCGGATATGACACTGATCACCCTATTATGCCTTGGAGAATCTGGCGCTTGACGGCCTGCTGGGGCACCTTCTTCCTGATTATTTAGCATCTCCTTTGTATTGTTAGAGAGAAATTCTCGCAGGTGTCCTTTCTTGAGAAGCTCGTTGACTTCTGTTCTTAAGGATAGACAATCCTCCGTTCTGTGACCATGATCATTGTGGAAGTCACACCATTTGTTCGGATTCCGGCGATGGTCAGGCGATCTCATCTTCTGGGGCCATTTGACCTAGCCTCTCATCTCCTTCAAGACTCCTACCAGCTCCGCGCTTGATATAGATAGGTTGGATATATCCGGCCAAGTGCTTACTGGCAGGAATCTGCTGCCGTTCGATTTACCCAACAGCTTGTGTCCTTTGGCTCCCTTCGTTTTGTCTTCTCCGGCAGGTCTCTTGTAGGGCTTGTCGTCACTGCAGTATTCTCGGTCCTCATTGTTATGAGTGATTTTAGTCGTTCTTTGTAGCACTAAGGAAGTTGGAGGTCGATGAATGTTTACCAAAGATGAAAAGAGGTTTGTGCTAAGCTTTTAGATCAGTAGTGGCGAGAGAATAGGTGTTGTATTGATTTCTTGGCTTAAGGTTTCGTGCGTACATGTTTTGCCCTTAAGCTTTTGTATTTATACACGTGGTTCATGATTATCCCTCCAAGAATTGGATATATCATGATTATCTGTAG